>RQJG01039243.1:3974-23571 GCA_009756435.1 Chionodraco myersi
CTCTACTTTAAAGAGTCTGCTGATGTTCCGGTGCATATAGTATGTAGGTGGTCTCTACTTTAAAGAGTCCTCTCTTGCTGATGTTCAGGTGTATATCAGTATGTAGTGTCTCTACTTTAAAGAGTCCTCTCCTGCTGATGTTCAGGTGTATATCAGTATGTAGTGTCTCTACTTTAAAGAGTCCTCTCCTGCTGATGTTCAGGTGTATATCAGTATGTAGTGTCTCTAGAATAAGTCCTCTTTAAATCTCCGTTCCCTTTTGAAACGTTCTCTTTCATAATGTCTTTCCCTGGAGTTCATGTCCTCCCCTCCACAGAGCAGCCTTGTTGGACTCTGTCTCACCCGCGCTCCGCTGTAATATCCAGCTTTTCATTGGGCCTGTCCCGTTGACTCTCCGTCTAGACGCAGGGCAAATAGACTGGAAAAATGCTCGCTGTCTCGTCACAGACACATCTCTCTCCGTCACTCTCACTCCTGGGAGAGAAGAAACCTTTCCCTCGTCCACTTCTCCTCTCTTTCCTTGCTCACTTCTTCCCCAGTTTTAACAAAGCTGTCTGGGCGTGAGTTGTCTGCCTTTGACCCTGCCAGCGGACTGACGCTGCTGTCACTTCAAATCCATTATGAACGGGTGATAAATAAAGCTGTCAGGGTCCTCGTAACCTGACCCCCCCCCCCCCTTTCCCCTTGTGGTAATTAGAGAAGCTAATAGGCTACAGAGGGGACGGCGGCTAATTCCCGGGTTAAAAAGAGATTTTCGACGAGCTGGGATGAAAGCCCCGGAGGTTTCTAAAGCTTGACATGATGATTTAAAAAGATCCTGCAGCTTTTCCCCGTTGAAAGCAGCTTCTCAAATTCCCCTCTGGAGAACAAGGAGGAGGGGGAAAGCCCCGTCGCTGCACTGATCTCTCAAAGTGTCGCCTTGTCCTCGCAGGTTGCAAAGAAAGCCTCGGCTTAGGATGCTTGCGAGCAGAATTGGCTCGACCTTGCAGCGATTGGAGAGACACGGGCCGTGTTGCTGTGTGTGTGCACGGCACGAGCATCGGGGCTGTGAGGAACGCAGTCAGAGGGGATTGGAAAAGGCCGGGTCGTTTGTCAACCTGACTCAGGTCGAAAATAGCTCCCGTGTTTTCGTTCCTGCCCCGGCTGCACGTCCTGCAGGTTCGCTCGGGAAAGAACAACATGCCTGTCTTTGTTTGGCTCAAATAGATGTTTTTCAAAATCCCAACTTGTACCCGGCTGAGCTACAGAACGGTCTGGAGTTTAAGGACGCGGTGGTGGCGAAGTCGATAGGGGATTGGCTTGGCAACTGGAAGGTCACCAGTTCAAGTCCCGGTAAGACCAAGTGCTACCGAGGTGTCCCTGAGCAAGGCACCGTTCCCCACACTGCTCCTAACACTAGGATGGGTCGAATGCAGAGAAACAATTTCCCCACGAGGATTAATAAAGTATATCAAATCAAAATAACGTTCAAGTTTCACTTATTTGAGTTTTTATAATTGCATCCTTTTCGTGTCTTTCCTCGTGGAATAGTTTTTGGCACCTTTCAGCCACCATAGATTTGAAGCCAAACCTAACCGGTTGTACAGAATCTGAATCGGATGTTTTCCCATCTGTTGTGCGTGTCTGCGATGAGAAACTGAGAAACTGAGAAACAGCATTTTTGGGGAATGTTCCCACACCCAGTTTGTAGTACTTGATACCACATTATACAATACTTCCATCAATGCAATAGGCCCACTTATCTTTCTCTCAACAATAGATCTTCAGATTGCCACTTAAATAAAACTTAAACTCAGGAAAAATATCAGATTTCTTTCACACACTCTTCTCTCTCAGAGCCAACCTCGTGCCTCGTTTTCTCCTCTTGGACAAACACACATTTACACACAGATACATTCGCTCTGCTTCCCCTGTCTGTCTGGACTTTGTTTTGATAGCTGTGCATGGCGACTGAAAGAGTGTGTGTGTGTGTGTGTGTGTGTGTGTGTGTGTTTTGTGTGTGTGTGTGTGTGTGTGCTGTGTGTGTGTGTGTGTGTGTGTTGCGCCTGTGTGTGTGTGTTTTAATTAGTGGTGCGGTCCCGATATTAGGAATTATGACGTCATCCCGATAAACCCGATAAAAGTATTAATAGCCCCGATAATATACAATATATTTTTTGGGTAAAAAAAAAAGAAAAAAATACTGCGGTGTGGGTGGATTGGGATGAGGGGCGCTTGTTTTTCACTCGGCTCCTCCCGTTTTGCCAGTACTGTGGTGTTAGTGGTTTAGGAAGAGGGGAGTTCTTCACAAATCCAGCGCTCCCTAACTCATGCCTGGCTGTGACGTAAATGGCGTGCGGCCGTGAAGCCAGGACAGCAAACAAACATGTCGTCGGTAGTATGGGACTATTTCAAAGTTTCAGAGTGAGATAGTTCGCTTGCTATTTGTATTAACAAATGCATGCAGAAGTTCCACGAGGAGGGAAAAGGCAACGAGCTATAATACTTCCAACCTGATTAGTCGCCTGAAACATCGCCATGGCTACGATGGTGTGTTAACAGCGTACGAAGACGCCTGCGCTGCTAAACTAGTGGCGAATCCAAAGCCAGCTGCAAAGGCACCGGGGCTTTTACCTATCGACGAGGCTTTTGAGAAAGGCAAGAAGTTTGCCAGAGACGACCCCAGGCTTTGTTTTGTTCATAGTAGTAATGCTCATGTCATTTGCTCACTACTAGTCTCTTTTTTACCACCAGGTGTGCAAAAACTACAGGTACATTTAATATATATATATATTATATTATTATCAGTTATCGGTCTTGAGAAGCAGGAAGTTATCGGTATCGGTTTCAAAAAACTGGTACGAGTGTGTGTGTTCGAGTGTGTGTTCAGTCTCCATGAATCTGTTAAGACACGGCTGTTTCCCGACAGAGGCACCTCAGGATGTTTCCTCTCCAAAAGTAAAAGAAGGAAATCCTGGCGGAGCGACGACTGATTGAACTCTGACCTCTGCTGTAACAGCTGCTCCTCACAGCCTGCTCACATCGAGGGGAAGAGGAGTGAGGAGAAGTCAGATAACGAAGCTTTCACCGACACCTTATCTAATAATGGCTCGTGTGAGCTGAAGCCCTTTACGGAAGAGGATAAGGGAAACATGAGAAAACATGTGTGTGATGTTGTTTTTGGAATAGCTCTGAATTTTTCCTCTGAATTCTGTAATTAAAGTCAGAAAACTCAACGAAAACAGTTTTCTTTTTCGTCACAACCTGTTATCGATCAGGAAACGACAGCGAAGCATCTGGGTGTCTATTCTGAGAACAAAAATAATATTCTCTTTGCATCCGCGTCGCACATCCTCAGCAGTGCTCACTTCAATGTCTTCTAGTATTTATTTATACATTGAGAAATTATTAAATTACCAAGAAAATCTTATTTTTAAGTAAGAATGCAAAATACAAACATACCTGAGAACAAACATAATATTCTCTTTGCATCCGCGTTGCACATCTTTACAAAAGAAAAAAAGAAAACTCAGAAAGTGTTGACATGTAAACAAAGGAAAAGACGCAGATCGCGTCTATTTCCCGCCAAAACCACACCGTAGATATCACTCAAAAATACAATTTCTTACGGTGGAAACTTAACAAAGACGGGTTAATAATATACCCAAATTGACACTTAACAACATACGTCACTTTCATAAACTTAAATAGCCCGTTTACCACACAAAATTGTAATGAACTATAACACAATTCCTAGCACAGCTTACCCTCAGCAGTGCTCACTGACTGTCACTACCCGATCTGCAGCTCTGCCCGATCTGCAGTGCGCATGTGCGAGATGGTCCGCCGTATTGGACAACTCCGGACGGCAACCCAAGTAGGACAATATTGACACAGTGGCTTTTAGCAAAGCTCAAAAATAAAACGAGAGAGAAATGAGTTATTGTTATTACAACGTGACTTCACTATTATTTAACAACTCTTTTGATTGGGTTCTTTTATTTGGGGTAAAGTACATTGTCAGAATAAGTGAGGAATAGATTTAACTTCTGTTAGACAGCTATCATACTGAATACATATGTACTGTGAATGTATGCAAACATGTACAGGGAAACAATCTCATAAAAATAAAATTCACAACCTATTATAAATGTATAACTAATGTCTACATATTTTTAACTCCGTTACACCAACATATTCTCTCATGTGGCCCTAATCCTCTTCCGTAGCCCCTCGTGGAAGCAATATTTACATTGAAAGAAATGCTACATTAACGCTTAAATTGGGAATCTCTTTCATCGTCAAAACACAATCAATGATGAAGGAGAAATAAGTGATTAAGAAACAGAAATGTAAAAGCTACAGAAGGCATGAAGGAGCGACTCACAGTCTGTCGCCGGCTGGAAGGAGAGAGAAGTCACGTGACTCAGCACATCTCACCTGTGACTCAGCGCCGAGTCACCCACTTCCAGCTCGGCCCCAGATGTTAAACACATCAGTTCCACATTTACAGTAAATGTCAGGTTTACAGCATGTTTGTTGTGGCTCTTTGACGGCTGGTTGCCTATGATGGGTTTGAACTTCCTGTCTGCACGTGGAGGTGATTTAAGGGATACATGGTGGTCGTTGTTGTTCAATCAGAAGCAAAGGGATATCAAATGAAAAGAGACAAGATAAGACGAATGAGTATTTTTCATGTTATAAGCCTGAGCGTGAAATGTGTGTGTGGCCTAGCATTACTATACTTAGTTGTGGGGACCTAAATTAATTTTAGGGTGAAGACTTGCGTTAGCGATACCAGTCTCCAGGAAATGCCATGTAAGTCAATTAATGTCCCCTGAAGTCCGATGCCTATAATGTATGTGGCTGTCGTGTGTTGTGTGTGTGTGGTGCTCTGGTTTGTTGTTTGTGCTGTGTGTGTGTGTGGTGTCGCTGTTGTGTGCCTTGTGTTGTGCCTGTTGTTGTGTGTGTGTGTTTAAGGTTTCGAAACTATTGCTTCTATAGTTCTGCAGACATTATACTTCCTGAAGCATCCTTTTGCTGTGCTCTTACTTCATCTTTCAGTTCAATCGAGTACACAAGTATCTTCCACGAGATTTTAAGTGAGAACGAGATATCTGTCTTCAGACAAAGTGGGACTCCTTTCATTTTGGATCTGGTTCTCTTCCTCAACAATAATAAATGTCCACGTTGCACAGTCATAGGTGAAAGGTTATTGTGAAAATCAACAATTTTACTATAGTCCTTACACAAAGACATATTCCCATAACAACCCAACATTGAGCTTCTTATGGGTATGGGTATGTTTAGTTTGCCTTTTCTTTCCAACTGCTCTGTATTTTCAGTTTGTTCTGCTTTATAACTCTTCATAAAAGCGGCTTTTAAAAGCTTTTAAACGGGCATTTCATGCATCATGACGGCCTGCTGCTTCATTCTGGACACGAGGATCTGGTTTATGGCTTACAGGAAATACTGTATGCCTCATTTGTTTCCACGGAGCCGAAGCCTCTCTGAGTTCAAAGTGTCCGGCCGTGCCTCGAAAAACAGGGATGATCTTTGAGGTGCAGCTCTTCAGCGAGGCTCTGAGAGGAAGAGAGAGGAAGAGGGTCAGTGAGGTGGAGCCCCCTGCTGGACACTGCAGGGAACACCCTTCACCTGACTCGCCTTATATCAGGGGAAGTGGAGTTCAGCGTTAATAACCTGCGTCATTAATATCTCTGTCTGGTTTTAAATGATCAGATTCGTGTTTTTAAGATGTTTTTTTAACATGTGGCCTTCTTACCGACATACAGTATCTAACACAACTTCATTTTAGTTTATTTATAATACGTGAAATGACAGGAAATATAGATACAGAAGGAGAAGGGTATTGCCGTGAAATCAAGTGTGGAAGTCCAATGACAGTACACAACCTTTCCTATTTCCTATACAGTGATAACATCTGAAACATATCAAAAGAAAGTTGTCATATGAAACTTAAGTACGGCTAACTTATCACAGTTTCGAAGTACTGTAGAAAACACACAGACTGTGGAGGATTTGGAGTTTCTTTGGTCAAATTGAGTACCTTATAATAATAATAAAACACTAAGATAAAGTGCATCGCATCGTGAAAGGATAACATATACAAAAGAAATACAATTTAAACGCATGTTATTTTACACTGCAGCTGTGCAAAGTTATATTTAAAGTAGGCATGTCTTATATTGCAGTATTAATACCTGATTTGTCAATATTATTGCAGCATATCCGATAGAAATACCATGTCATTGAGGGTCGTAATGGAATAACACTTGATGGAGCAAGATTGAAATGTCAGATAAAGTAGGGCTGATATTTGATTTAGCTCAGCCTGCACTTAACAGCTTCCTCCAAAGTAAAGCCCACGAATCAAACCTCTGTGTGTGTTTCTGAAAGCTCCAGGTCTGGCTCATCAGAAGTGTACAAACAATCAGAGTTCATCAGCCTGAATGCGTCGCTAAGTGTCCGGGCGTGGAGTCGCTGTCCAGTTCCTCGTCCTCTGAGAGGAGCCTTGGTAAAAAAAAACTGGCAACCAATCAGAAAGCCATTAATCCAGCCATCTACATTAATTTGTTCCTCAACAAGCAGATGGCAGCCCGGATCGAAAGCAAACAGACATGTGTTCTGTGCTGCATATAAAACGGGATTATTAATGGGATTTGTACACAAACAACAAAGGCCAGACCCCTCCGGCAGGTTGGTGGGCGGCTGATTGATTAGTTACTTCAGAAGAACAGTGTTTGCCATGAGTTTAGGGCTTTACACACTCCAGCCACTTTATAGGTACGGCTTGCTAGCACCAGGCTGGACCCCCTTTTGCCTTCAGTCCTACCTTAAGTCTTTGTGGCATTAGAGTACTTTTCCCAGGAATAGTTCCGATAGTTCCTGGGATTTTGCGTTCACACCAAAAAGATCTGGAACTAGAACTTGTGCGAACCTTCCCACCCCCTTTTCAGTCCCTGCTAGAGAGGTGGGACTTTCCTGGGGAGAAAAAGGTTCCAGTTTCTGATTGGCTGGGCGGATTGCAAACCACGCCCCGTAAAACTATGAAAAGTTTTTATGAAGCCGCCATTTTATTTGCTCGCATTAGCATTATTAGCATTAGCATTAGCCCAGCGCACAAACGGAGAGAGACTAACTTATGGCAACACAAAATAAAACATGGGAGCGGTGGAGATGAGGAGGTGTCGGCGTTCTGGCGATTTAGTCGGAAGGCTACCGGCCGCGGACTCCGGGTGGCAGTATACGCCGTGAAGTGGTTTGCGGCCTGCCAGTAAACCCGAAGAAGAAGAAGAAGAAGAAGAAGAAGAAGAAGAAGAAGAAGAAGAAGAAGAAGAAGAAGAAGTGACGTCAGCGGCTTATTCCGGTGTGAACGCGATTTACTAGATAGTTCCAGGAAATAAAAGTTCCGGGAACTATTCCTGGGAAAAGTACTTGGTGTGAAAGCGCCTATTATTGACTCAACTAGGTGCTGGAAACATTCCTCAGAGTCCATATTGACATGATAGGCAGAGGGGCAGTGATGGTGAAGTCCGTAGAGACTTGTCTTGGTAACCGGAAAGTCACTGGTTCAAGTCCCTGAAAGACCACATGGCCGTCCACCATGTTAGTGTCCCCTCTGTGGGATGATTAAGGGTTTCTTCTTCTTCTTCTTCTTCTTCTTCTTCTTCTTCTTCTTCTTCTTCTTCTTCTTCTTCTTCTTCTTCTTCTTCTTCTTCTTCTTCTTCTTCTTCATAGCATCACGCAGTTGCTACAGATAGATAAGATAAGAAGTAGTTTAGTTGATCCCAATTTGGGGAATTTGGTCGGCTGCACATCCGTGATGCAAATCCCTCGGTCCACCACATCCCAGAGGTGCTCTAGGACTGAGATCTGGTGATCTGCTCTGGACCGATCGCATCCCTTGTGTTCATATTTCAGTCCTCGTCTTTCACAGCTGATTGAAATGCTGTAACTACAATCTAAAGTAACTCGTGTCCAGAACCGTTTAGAGCGGCAGGCTTCTTGTTTCCGGCTATTGAAGCATCGTGAGCGAAAGTCCTTCCAATTACAGCTCAACCTCAGCAGCTGAGTCATGATTGTTTAATGGAGAGAGAGGAAGTGTGACGAATCTGTGCAGGCCTACGCTGAGTCACTCACACACACACACACACACACAACACACACACAACACACACACACAACACACATCCACACACACACACACACAGATCAATCATGGTTGGAGCATGTGGAGAACATCTTGGGGAGTGTAGTGATCATCGGCACATGTAGCTTGAGTTGTTGTAGTCTGGAGTGGGAGGAGCCAACAGAGATGGTATATCTGGAAACAGCGAGGTGTGTGTGAGGCCGTAGACGAGCTGATTATCTGCTGTGAGAGTTTGAATGTCACGCCGATATCTGCCGGCTATTTAAAATGGCTGCTGCAGATACATGAGGCTTATTTAGTTTAATCTCAAGAGGTCGATTTTCAGGTTTTTTCATTTTGTTT
The DNA here is from genome assembly GCA_009756435.1 of Chionodraco myersi. NCBI lineage: Eukaryota > Metazoa > Chordata > Actinopteri > Perciformes > Channichthyidae > Chionodraco > Chionodraco myersi. The sequence goes on from RQJG01039243.1 coordinate 12,466, forward strand.
TAAGGACATAATGGGCGTGTGTGTTGGTGGTGGCGTTGTGGTGTTGTGTTGCTCTGCGTGTTGGTGCGTGCGTGCGTTGCTGCGGCGGGCGTGCTGTGCGGCAGTGCGGGCGTGTGTGTGTGTGTGTGTTTCACCATCTGTATTTAAGGAGCGGAGATTATGTCTCTAACACACCGCTTTTGGTTATTTATGGGTTTTCTACGATTTGTATCAAGGTACTAAAACATTCCGTAGACAGGAGGATATAAATAACGAAAATATAATAAAAATGATTTAGAAAAATACAATATTTGACTGAAGTTTGCACATTTTGAAAATATATATGAGGACGAAATATTGCACATTCAGTCACGCTTGAACTTTATCTATTCATCGTCGACGTTTTCTAATATATACAGGCTAACAAAAGATTAGCTGCCATGACATAACACTCGAGTATTACATTACGTACCTTTCCGCAAACCTATTAAGTTCCATTTGTTATTTTTTTACATGTTTGTTTTTACTACCTAGAAGTACTTTTCACCTCCTTAGGTCTGTGTGCTTTAAAGCTTAATGACTTGCTGAACTTAGAGTACTCTCATCCTCTGGTCTCTGAGTCAATGTCGCTGTCAGAGGGAGGAAGTGTGTGTGTGTGTGTGTGTGTGTGTGTGTGGTGTGTGTTGCATGTGTTGTGTGTGTTGTGTGTGGTGTGTTTTTTTGAAGCTTTAGTATGATAAACTTCCCGGCATCATAAACAAAGCCGCTGAAGAACTTAAACAGTTCATTGCAGATTCCAGAATCGGTTCCGCGATGCTTCTTCTTCTTCTCTCTTCTTCTTCTTCTTCTTCTTTCTTCTTCTTCTTCATCTTCTTCTTCTTCTTCTTCTTCTTCTTCTTCTTCTTCTTCTTCTTCTTCTTCTTCTTTTTCTTCTTCTTCTTCTTCTTCTTCTTCTTCTTCGTTGGTTCTGCAGTAAAACGGATGTATTGATGCGGTCGTTCGCAGTCTTTGGGTCACGTTGTGTTTGATGTTTTATAGTGCACTGCAAAAGTGTAAAATATTGCCAAGTCTAATTTCTAGTCAGAATATGTCGTTACACTTTATATAAGACATAGTAACTTAAGTCTTGTTTTTAGACAAGGCATCTTAAGCATCCTTTTAAGTCAAAGTCTCTTAAAAACATCTTATTTTATAGGAAAATCTCCACTAGCTAACATCAGAAAACAGAACAAGTATTTGTGACTTTTTTTGTTCTAAATTCCATAATTCTGGTCAAATATAGTTCAAAATAAGTTTTCCCGGTTATCTGAATATCCCGTCTTTACTTTGAGAAATCTTACCACGCCATTTTGTACTTGTTCTATGGGCAGATTCGTTCACTTATTAAAAGCGAAAACACCTTGTTTTTATTATATATTTACGTGTTTCTGGAGCAGTATCTTTCCAGTGGATAGTTGATGATTTAGACGTGGCCTTCCTGGCTCTTTCTCCCGGCTGACAGCTCGTGTTTGGTCTACAAACATGTCTCTCGGTGCTTTCTTCCCGTCCGTCTGCTTTTATCTCTCTCAAAATGATGTTGAACAAACTCGTCTCCTGGCTGTTTTGGAGCTGTCGTATCCTCTCTGACCTCCCCCCTCTTTTATTCCCTCTCTCTTCAATCTTTGGCCCCTCGGTTTCTCTTTCTGCACCGTGACAGATCACCGCTGACTGACATCCAAACTGTTTTCCTTCCATGCAATTATGTCACTTTCTGCTCAGGATTTCCCCCGAGACGAAGAAGTGGCTTGGCAGATCGGGGGATGAGCAAACAATGACTCAACGTTTCAGATCCTTCGCGCCTTCTCTCCCGTTGTCTGCTGATTGCAGTGAGGTCATTTGGTCGACTTGATGCCAGCATGAGAGTGTGGAGCTGCTGCTTTAAAGGGCCAGTTAGGATTTAGGGACATTATCCCACTTATTACACAGCTATAGATTCAAAATAAAGTTTTCTGATTTAGAAATTATCTTATAGCTTCAGTTTACAGATATTGATGTTTCTCCAACACCCAGTTGTCTTTGTGTATTTTGTGAATGAAGCGCCATCTCATGGTTAAATCCTGTAATTGAACAAATGGGGAAATTGGGCAACGCCCTCTAGCAATTTGGCCACACCCCCAGCCACTGGCATCCGCCGGGCCTTTGACTGGGACACACCCATGTGAGTCCTATCTGTTGTGTATTTTGTGAATGAAGCGCCATCTCATGGTTAAATCCTGTAATTGCACAAATGGGGATATTTGGCAACACCCCCAGCCACTGGCATCCGCCGGGCCTTTGACTGGGACACACCCATGTGAGTCCTATCTGGGGTGCTACATCTGTAGGATAAATAGTCCGTTCCACCGCTGGATCTGTGGCGACAGAATTGCAGTAATTTTAATTGAAGGCAGCACTGATTCAGGGTTTATTTTGCTTCTTCTTCTTTCATTTTAAACACCGCCAGAGACAATACCGTGTTCTTGTTGATACCCATCATGAATACAAGTTTCAGGCTCTCAACTAATCTAAAAATGAACATTCATAAAGTATTCCACTGTGTTTTCTGATGGATTGACCGGACTTCTTTCTGCAAATTGATATGACTTCAATGCAACGGTCTGATAGCGAAAGATAGCAGACCTCTAGAATGTCCAAATCGACCAATCAGAATCAAGCCTTCAACAACCATGACATTAAATCTTCATAACCATGTTTTTATTGACGTGTAATCACCTGAAAGTGACAACGGTCCTGTTTACCTTAATGTAGTCATTTGTCACCGAGTCTGCTTTGTTGCGTCGCCCTTTTTTCTACCGTAGTTATTGTCAGGATGGTATTGGAGCTTGGTAAAGGTCCTTAAAGGTACCACAAGGTGTGTATGGTTTTGAACTTGAGGCTTTAGTAATTGGAGAACTGAGTAGAGGGCGATTCATGTGGTTGGATCTGCAACCAAAACAAGACTTCGCCAAATCCCTCACACTGTCTCTTTACATCGTAATGCTCTTTCACTACAGCTACTCTACGTTGCTGCCCATGAGCAAGGCACCTGTGCTTCTAAGTGGTATAAAGACACCCATTCTGGAAAAAATGCGGCTCCAAAATCAAGTAAAAGAATAATTGTGTGTGAACATTTGCTTGGTTAGATTTATTGAAATAACACGGGATATTTCGATAAAGGAGATCTTGTGATAAACTTATTTTGAACTACGATACGATACGATATTACTTTATTGTCAGATCAAGTCTGAACTTTGACTTGCGTCACAGCAGCTCCATGTCCAACATCAACAGACAAATATATCTTATAACGATATCTTACCAGGATCAGTAAATGATTTTCGGGGTAGGGTAAACCCTGTTTTATTTTAAACCAAGTACATTTTATTTGTTCCAACATATTTTACAAAAATCAGAGTAGCTTAAAAAACGTGTTTCATTTGAGAAACAAAATAAGATGTCTTGAAGATGGATTCTAAAAACAAGACCGTCTATCCCACTGCATTGCTACCTCTTCAGTGATTCGGTCTTTATCAAGTCTGACTAGAAATCAGACGGATATACTTTTGAGCTTTGACAGTGCAGGTGTCCGAATACGCAGCCGGACCTTGAAAGCATCACGTTAGTCAGTTGTCCTTTGGATGCAATAAGCCAAACACACAGGCTCTCAGGAAACGATGAGTAAGACGTTGGCTGGGGAATAAAAGCAGCCGGGAAGGATTAGAGGTAATGTGTGTGTGTGTTTTTATAAGCCCCATTTACGCATAAATCCATGATTCACATTCAATCTGTCTTATGTTGACGTCTGTGGCGGCATCGTTGTGTTTTATCAGCGTCTGAATTCGAGCTGTAAACACGGATTTCCTCTCGTTGTTATTGACACTTGGCAAGGCAGCAAAGACGTCCCGATATTCATGCCGTTCATTTTCTGCATCCTCCGAACGTAAATAAAGTTATTATTTTTGATGTCTCTGTACGGGCGCCAGACCACGGGGACATTTCCAGCGTAGGATTTGTATATCGCCGGAATAAACTCCTTATTTTGGTGTTTGGGAGTTGGAGTGGAGCTTCCTGTTGCTTTGACCTCAGGGGTAGGAAGAGGTGGGAAGTAGAGGAGTACAAATACTTCGTTACTGTACTTAAGTACATGTTTGTGGTACTTTACTCCACTACTTGTTTTTCTGACGACTTTTTACTTTGACTTCTTACATGTTGAACCCAAATACCTGTACTTTCTACTTCTACATGTTGAACACAAATACCTGTACTTTCTACTTCTTACATGTTGAACACAAATACCTGTACTTTCTACTTCTTACATGTTGAACTCAAATACCTGTACTTTCTACTTCTTACATGTTGAACTCAAATACCTGTACTTTTACTACTTCTTACAAGTTGAACACAAATACCTGTAACACTTTCTACTTCTTACATGTTGACTCAAATGACCTGTACTTTCTACATTCTCACATGTTGAACTCAAATAACCTGTTTACGTTCTACTTCTTACATGTGAACACAAATTACCTGTACTGTTCTAAACTGCTTACATGTTGAAACTCAAAACCTGTACTTTCTACTTCTTACATGTGAAACCAAATACCTGTACTTTCTACTTCTCACATGTTGAACTCAAATACCTGTACTTTCTACTTCTTACATGTTGAACTCAAATACCTGTACTTTCTACTTCTCTCATGTTGAACTCAAATACCTGTACTTTCTACTTCTTACATGTTGAACCGTCACATGTTTTCTGTGGACTCTGACTTTCCGGAGGGTTCTTCTTTCCTCCATAAGCTGAGCTGACAGCCTCCACTCCTTTGTCACGAGGCTGAGACGAGGCTTAAACAATCTTTATCACATCGACCCCGTTGTCTCTGGGCTCGCTTAGTGAAGGCAGCTTCAAGTTGTGTTTAATTACATTTAGAAACCAATATGGCAGCAGCATCGATGCCAAGTTTGTGTTTTTGGAGCCAGAGTCTCTCCTGGCTAGACGGCTTCAAAGTGCATCACACAGCCGAATGTCTTCCAATTGATTGTATATGAGCACAAAGCCCTTAAAGCAAATACATCGTTAATTTATTACACAGCGCTGGAATGATGCCCTGATTAAAGAGGGTCAGTGGCAGAGCGCTGCGAACACTGGAAACTGACTTTAATTAAATGTGTTCACAGGTTTCACAAAACTAGTTAGTTCAAAGCAATAATATTAAGTTGAACCAACACAATTATTGCTTTCAACGAACCTAGTACAGTTATGTGTTGATGTGGGGGAACTTCTGAAGCAATTGCAGTCAGGACTCAGCGGGTGTTTCTAAATGTCGAGTACGCTTGCTTGGTAGCACATGTCTTCCGAGTCACTTGCTTCAGAAGCGAGGCAAGAATCCTTCCTGGCATTCGGAAAACGAAGAGTGGAACAGGCGAGCAAGTGTGCGTCACATGAGAGGCCCCGCCTTTCATTTTCCGCCACAGATTTGGGGAAATTGGTCGGTGCGCAAAGCATTGTGGGGATTTTAAGCCGGCGGAGTCTACACATGTGCAGCCTCGACATTTCTCCCTACGAAGTACGCCGGACTCGGTAGAATTCCAAGTATGCTGGACATTGGAACAGTCCTTCGGCGGCACTCGATGACGTAGTATGCTTGATATAGTGGCTCTGGAGCAGCCTTCCTCGACATTGAGAAACACCCGGAGAGACACGAGGAGAATCTGATTACAATTTTAACATTTACTAGCATGATTACAATACATTTTAAAATAAAGATCAATATATTATAAGGAGACGTACTGTCAGTTATCTTTAAGGCTACTTTAATTTAAATATCATGTTCTTAAATGCTGACCACCTGATGCTTTCAAATAAACATTTATAAACTGCTATTCTTTAGTTAAAATGCACTTTTGACGTTTTAAATATCTTGGTTTCTTCTTTTCGAAGGTCACGTTGTTCTGTTGTTAAATTGGACATGATAGTAGTCCAAAACTAACGGAAAGTAATCGGATTACATTACTTTGATATAGTAAGAGCTGGCTGTCCGCTTTTCTCGTATTTTATTTTATAGCTTTATTGTAATTGTACTGTCTTTCTGGTCGTACTTATCCATTTTATTTATATTTCACATTCTATCTCGTCTTTTTATAATTTTCCTGTTATTTTATTTATCTTTTAACACTCTCATCTACGTTGGTACTTTAAAGTAACCCGTTATGGTATTTCTTTTAATAGTTTTGACTGTCTTTTCGTCGTATCATCTCTAGTCTATACTCTACGACTGAATCCACTCGTAACTGTAACAGACTACATTTTTAAAGTCACCCTCCCACCCTGGTCCTGCACAGTCTCCCCTCTCTCCCTCCTCTCCTCCCTGACTCCCCCCCTCTCCGGAGGCTGAGCAGCATCACTGCAGCCTCGTCCAACACCTGCGTAGCTGGAGTCGCTGCATTGAGATCAGGACGGCTGAAAAAGATCTCATTTTGGGGAGGGGGCTTCTGGATATTAGCGACACGGCGAGAGAGGCTCCGCAGACAAGAAGAGATGTAGCATCAGGAGGACCCTCGATTTCTGCTGATTAATGCTGCCTGCTGCCGAGAGTGAGACAGGAAGAGGGTGGGCAAGAGGAGGGGGGTTTAACGTGTGTGTGTGTGTGTGTGTGTGTGTGTGTGTTGTGTGTGGTGTGGGTGTGATCAGCGGTACTGAAGGAGGCGTTGTTGCTGATGCTCGGTTGTAGCGACTGTGACTCAGAGAGAGAGGAAGAGGAGGACGGCTTTCTTCATAGTAGTGAGAGAGGGGGGCAGAAAGTGAGGAGGGGGTGACAGACAGGTGAGGTTCAAACGGAGATGGACATGCTACCTTCTTCTGATTGATCTGGAGGTTGGTGGGAGAACAGGAAGTAGTTTCTACTCTTTTAATTTCTCTTGTGTTTTTTTATTCTGCTGCAACGCAAACATTTCCCAAATCGTGATCAATAAATTACTTCTTAACTTATCTTAACTTAAATTGTTTTTTGACTGGTGGTCGACACTTCCAAAACAACAGCCATAGTAGTACTTATTATTTTGCAGAAGATCGGAGTTTTTTCGGCTGAAAGCTTTCAATTTGAGGTTGGTCTGTGACAACAGGAAGTAGTTCTTCTCATCCTCGACACAAATGTGTGTCTTCTAATATTTCTAATTATTTTGGAAGTTGGTCGCTGTCACTTTCCACAACCGCTCAAATTGTTGTTGTTGTTGTTGTTGTTGTGTTGTTGTTGTTGTTGTTGTTGTTGTTGTTGTTGTTGTTGTACCTCCATTGTTTATCTATTATTGCAGATTGGTGACTGGCAATGTGTTTGATTTGTGTGTTTTTTTAACAATGAATGTGGAGAAGCTTTGAGGTTCAATTTCAGGTTGATGTGAGAACAGGAAGTAGCCGTGTTGTAGTTCTTCTCGTCCTCGACTAAATGTATGTTTTTTACTTCTAATATTACAATAGTTTTGGAGGTTGGTGGTCGACACTTCTGAAACAAAGATTGGTGACAGACAATGTGTTTGATTTGTGTTTTCAACCAATAAATGTGAAGGATTTCGGCTCGAAGCTTTGAGGGTTAATTTCAGGTTGGTGTGAGAACAGGAAGTAGTTGTAGTTCTTCTCGTCCTCGACTAAATGCGTCTTCTAATATTTCTAATGGTTTGGGGAATTGGTGGCTGACACTTCCTGCAGTTGTTCAAAGTGTTGTTGTTGTTGTTGTTGTTGTTGTACCTTCATTGTTTATCTATTATTGCAGATTAGTGACAGACAACGTGTTTGATTTGTGTGTTTAACCAATAAATGCGAAGAAGCTTTGAGGGTCAATTTGAGGTTGGTGGAGAACAGGGCGACTTGTAGTTGTTTTGCTTTGATATGTTTCAAATTGATGTTAGATTTAAACGTTTGTGGTTCTCACTTTCCTCAACCGTTCAAAGTGTTGTACCTTCGTTATGTATCTATTTGTGCAGATTGGTGCATGGAAAGGTGTTTGATTTGTGTGTTAAAACAAGCAATGTGAAGGTGATTTGGCTGGAAGCTTTAGCATGTATCAATATAGCTGACTCAGCGCTTTCTCACGGTCCAGTAAAGAGGGAATTACAATGGCGATTGACGGATTCTGTTCATCTGTACATGGTTAGATTAAGATGAGATTTCCAACAGTAGGTGAAAGTAGCTTTATCGTTTTTGTTGATGTACAATCAATAGAGGCGAAGTCCCTCCCTTTCCTCCATGGGACCTTATTTCGGATAAAGTATTGAAGTCACTGGAGAGAGAAAGATTATCTTTTGATCCCGTTTTAATTGTGCCACGAATTACACACATGATGTTTGTCAATTCAAAAGATAATTTTGCAAGTCAAAAAAATGAAAATGTGTCGTAAAACTGTGAAGTAACACTTTTTTGTGTGAAACGCTCAATAAACTACAACTCCCATCTCGCACCACACACCAAGATGGCCGTCACGTTGGAACATTTCACTTCTTTCTTTCAGAACGAGGCGGAAAGTATTAAACGAGGTGAAAATCACTCCAAGTCTGGGCACGTTGAGTGCTGCACACACACAAGGGGAGTTAGTCGGTCCGTGAGAGCCAGCATGCGGGACCGGGACTCTGGGATTTGTAGTCTTTCTAGTTGCGTATTTTTCATAGTCTTATATTTCAACGGTTTTACGACAAACTGTGACTTTTTTGACATGGAAATTATTTTTTAAATTGACAAACATCACATGTGTAATTCGTGGCACAATTCAAACGGGATCGAAAGATAATCTTTCTCTCTCCATTGACTTCAATACATAATTTTTCCGAAATAAGGAAGTAGAAGGGCGGGACTTCACCTCTCTATTAACCCTGAGAGACGTATTGATACCTAATTGATTTCCTACATGCAGAGCTTATTCCAGAGCAGTGTTTAAAGTCTCTTTGGTTTACTTAAAGCCTGTTGTAGTGAAGGCTAATCCTCCCCAAGCAGCAAGAATTAAAACTCTCCAAATTAAATGCAAACACAGTCTGAGCTGCAGCCGTTATGTAGCTACAGTGTTAGCATTTCACACCCTCCTCTTGGCATACGCATCACTTACTTCCTCTTTCTTGATTGAAAGGCCTCTTTGATTTCCTGGAAACAGTAAGTGTGTTTCCATTACCCTGTCATATATTTCATTTCCAACTTGGAAAGCCTCTAACTCTTTCTTGAGTTGCACTTTACTCCTACCATTGGAATAAAAGCAGTGCTAAAAACACATATTTATTCACTGCAGATTCACTTAAAATGAAAGTGGACCTATCATGCTATATTGGACAAATATATTGGGCCATACGTATACAAAACATGTCTGTGAAGTGTTTTGCTTAAAATACCAAACAGTTCACCAGCAGTTAGAGAAACGCATTTTGGGTCCTTAGCTTGAAAAAAACGAAAGAAGAGGAGGCGGAGCTAATGCCTGATCAGAATTCCACCGGAGATAAAGTTAAATTCTGCTGTGATGAAACGCCATCCTGTTCTAAACCACATGAAAGATTATTTCTGAAACAGTATGGATCTCAAATGCTTTTCTCTTGCGGGTTTATCACAAGGTGAGTTCCTTTTTGTATTTCCTGCTTTTTAAATACATAGCGCTCTCCAGTACAGGTTAGCTCTGAGTGTTAGCGAGGCTAGCTAATGTAAACAAAGACGAGATTACGTCCAAAACACGTCAGGCGTTGTTTCTGATAGCAATTTCCTGTGGGTCCGCTGCCGATGTTACGTCATATCGGCAGCAAATCTGTATCCGCTCGTTGTACCCGTTTTTAAAGGATTTGGGTACGGGGAAAAGAGAGGGTTTTATTTTCTGACGCTGCGTGAGTTCCCTGACACATATGTATGTATAAAAGACACCACAAAGTGCATGTTGCATGATAGGTCCCCTTTAAGTTAGCTTTCACGCTACATTTGGATGTAAATCTGACTTTGTCTGGCAGAGGTCTTTACTCGTTCTCCCGCTGCGTTAATCTTCTCTTTGTAACGTGACTGTCGATGTCAGTAAGGGCAGAACACACACTTTCTCCGTCTTCCTGTTTGTTTACTTCCCCCCCGATGGGATGTGGTTTCTTTAGAGTTCTGTGTTTTCCTCTGTGTCCGTGTAAGTGAGCCCTGTGTGTGTTTATAGATGTGCAGATGAGTGGCTCTCGTGGAGAAAGTGGCTCTGAAACCACCGCAGATCCCGAGTTAAGAGGCGGCGTCTTTAAAGCAGTCTCTATTCCAAGAGAAAGAGCGGGAGAGAAAACGCTTTTAATTGTGAGCGGTTTGAGGTTAATGAGGGGAAATCATGATTATTTCATCATGAGGAACACGTTTTATGAGGGTATTCCCTGAGAAATGTCCCAAAGCATGTTTTTATTTAAACAGATTCATCTGTGGAAGAGATTAAAATACCACCGTGCAGTTTGACTACTAATGTAGGGCGCAGAAAAACATACATCTTTAAATAAGAGCTTTACTTTCCTATAGGCTACAGTTAGGGATTTATTTACATAAAAAAGACCCGCCATGTTCCATTTCTGAACAGATGCATGCTTCTCACGCCATCATTTTTTTAATGATAAGCAATAATATACAAAATGGCAAAGATGTTCTTTTAGTCCCAGATTCTCGACTCCTCTAGGAATAAAGATGATTATTTCCATAACTCATAGTTCCATTGTTGAGGTCGACTAGAATATATTTAAATTGTTCAATAATCCAAAATCACATTGGTTTCTCACAGCATCTCTGTATAGTATCAGTATGTGTATTCACTCTCTGTCCTAAACGGCTTGTTGGAGCTCCCCCCCCCTCCCTGTGAGCCCAGTGTGCGCTGATTGGTCGGGACGTTGCGAGGCTCGTTGCGGCGAGGAGCGGACAGGTTTCCGGGTCGGTGATACAGCGAGAACAAGCGAAACTCATCCTGAGCACACACAAATCAAATCAAGTTTTATTTATATAGCACATTTATAAACGATGTCTGGTGGAGCCAAAGTGCTGTACATAAAATAAAAATAGCCTACAGTAGAGACACTTTACAGCAAATACAACAGCTCAGACCCTCTGTCCTCAGACCCTCTGTCCTAAGACCCTCTGTCCTA
>RQJG01039260.1:3017-15820 GCA_009756435.1 Chionodraco myersi
ATCTATCTATCATCTATCTATCATCTATCGATCATCTATCTATCTATCATCTAGCTATCATCTATCTATCCATCCATCCATCTATCCATCATCTATCCATCATCTATCTATCCATCTATCTATCCATCATCTATCTATCCATCCATCCATCTATCCATCCACACCCATCCACCTATCTATCCATGACCATGCCATCCATCTATCTATCATCCATCCATCTATCCATCCCATCCATCATCCATCCCACCCCATCCATACCATCCATCCATCCATCCTCTATCCCATCCATCTATCTATCTATCCATCTATCCATCTGTCTATCCTTCTATCATCCATCCATCCATCCATCCATCTATCCATCCATCTATCCATCCATTATCTATCCATCTATCTATCCATTTCACTCCACGGTGCAGTACGGTCAAAAGTTAACCTAGATGTTGATTTGTAGGAGGAATTCCACCCATCATTATCTAATGCCATACCATCCATCCATCCATCTCATCCACCCATCCACCTATACTATCATCCATCCATCTATCTATCATCCATCCATCATCTATCTATCCATGCATCCACCCATCCATCCATCACCCTATCCATCCATCCATCCACCCATACCATCCATCCATCCATTCCATGGCATATCCATCTATCCGTCCATCATCCACCCACCCATCCATCTATCTATCCATCCGTATCCACCCATGCCATCCATCTCATCCATCCATCTATCCATCCATCTATCATCATCCATCTATCAATCCACCATCCACTATCTATCCATCATCCACATGCATCTATCCATCATCATCTAATTCTAGTCTATCCATCCCATCATCCATCCATGCATCATCCATCTATCTATCCATCCCATACTATCCATCTATCTATCCATCCATGCATCCATCCATCCATGCTGAGTTGTTATCTATCCAGTCATGCATCCATCTATCTATTTCTATCCATCTTATTATAATCATCCACCCACCATCTATTCTTCGCATCACTATATCTATCCATCCATCCATCCATGCATCTATCTATCCATCCATCCATCCACCATCCATCCATCTATCTATTCCATCCATCCATCCATCTATCTATCTATCCATCCATCCATCCATCTATCCATCCATCCATCCATGAGTCAACCTTTTAAGGTTTTAGGACTCATTCCTGCACCATGTTATACTATATATCAAACCTCCTGAAATGTTTAGGATCAGAAAAGTCTCTTAAAAGCCGTCCAGCTCACCTTTGACCTCTCCTGGATGACGCCCGCCTCTCTCTCTGTTTCCTCGTGGCGTCTGATCAGGTTCTCCACGCTGTCCACATCAAACCCACAGTCCTGACCCTGCAGCAGCAGCATCTGCAGACACAGCCATTGTTAGAGGTCTCCTATCATGCTATTTTTAGGCATAGATTATGGGTTTCAGATATATCAAAATATATCAAAAAAACACGTCTATGATGTGGTTTGCTCAAAATACCAAACAGATCATGCATTTTAGACGCTGATTCTGGGTCCTTAGCGTGAAGAAAATTCAGATTTTTGAGCTAATGCCTGCTCAGACTTCTACCGAGATACAGCTAAATGCTGCCGTGATGAAACGCCATCATGTTCCAAACCACATCAAGGATTATCTCTGAAACAGTATGGAGCTCAAACTCTATTTCTCTTGCAGGTTTACCACAAGTTCCTTTTTATATTTCCTGCTTTTTTAAACATACTCTCTCCAGTACAGGTTAGCTCTGAGTGTTAGCGATGCTTGCTAATGTCAACACAGACTATATTACGTCCAAAACACGTCGCGCATTGGTTCTGATAGCAACGTTTCTGATAGGACCGTGGGTGTAAAGCCCGCCCACATTTCAGACATTACTTCATATCGGCAGCAAATCTGGATCAGCTCCGTTGTTCCCCGTTTTTAGAGATTTGGGTACGGAGGAAAAGAGAGAGGGTTTTATTTCCTGACACTTAGTGAGTTCCCTGACACACCGGGGACACAAGTTGATGTATTAAGGACATTAAAAGTGGATTTTGCATGATAGGAGACCTTTAAGCTAGTATGAGATGACTCACCTTCTCGTTGGCTCTGTCTCGAACCTCCTCGAGCTCTCGGATCAGAGCGTGGACCACCAGCGCCCCTTCTAGCTTCTTCTTGTAATTGCTCAGATCTCCGTGAAACTTGCTCCACCTGGAAGAGACGAAAGACAACTTGTAAAACTGATACAAATTAAAAGGTGGGATTAAGAAGCGAGTGTTACCTGTCGTTGAGCTGCTTTCTCCTCTGTCTCACGGTGACCAGTTCTTCTTCACTCTGTCTCTTCTCCAGTCTGTCGGCCAGTCTGTTGATGGCTGTGATGTGAGCGTCGTCTACCGTCACGTCCTATCGATTAAATATACCGTAAGTATCTTTCATGCATCCTACTGTAGTCAGAAACCGAAATCATTAAGTGGAACAAACGCCTTTAATTCAAAATCCCTTCCTTTGGTAAGTATGTATTTTCTTTTCTGATCTTCACCCATTCGTTCTGTACATTTGACTTATTCCACGTTGCTGTTAATGCAAACACCTGCATCCTTTTCAAATAAAAAACCTTTAGCACAGTCCACGCATAGGGACAGTTTACACCGACATAACGTAAGGCCCTTGTTTCTCACCCCATCTCCAGTTCCCCTGAACTCGCTGAGTTTCTTCAGCAGCTGAACTCCATGTTCGTAATCCTTTCCAACATCTCCGACATTAATCATCACCTCCTGGAAAACAGATGGATTTAGAAGCAGATATTTAACACTATAACACACTCACAGTGGCGAGCCGTCACCTGAGGGCCTAAGATATTCTACAAAATAATATTAAAAAACATTAAAAAAATATATATATATATATTTTTAGTTATATTTTTCATTAGTTTTACCAAAATAACTTGATTTAATTGTATTTAAAATAACATTTCCAAAGAAATAAATCCATCGAATCTGCCTATTCAGTTTCTGTTTGAATGTGAAGGGTTAAATGAAAGAAGCTCGTCTCTGCGAGGTGAAGCTAAGAGCTGATTGGACGTCCTGCTGTAGCAACTGAACGAGAGAGTAATGTCAAGTGACAGTACAATTGACCAAGCATATCTTCCCTCTAAATAGGACAAGTTCCGCCCACTGTGAAACTGTTCTTGTTTCCATAGCAACAACAACTTCCTGTCAACAGCGTAAACTCGCCTTCAAAATAAAAGCAGGCCAAATTACACACAAGACGTTACAACTGCAACAAAAGTAACATTGATTGATTGATTGATTGATTGATTGATTGATTGAAACACAATGCAATATCCTTTTCAATTTCAAAGAACACACATGGGGTTATCTACAGGTGTTGTTTTGTGTGGCAGAGGGTCGCTGTCATTGATGCGTTTTGCACCCCGGGCCGTTGTTTTAATATTCCGCTGAAGTATACGCTGTGACGTAATAACTTTTTTTTTTCCCAGGGAAGGGGGGGGGGGGTCAGAGGGCCGAGGTATAAAAGTCACGGCTCGCCACTGCACAGTCATTATAAACACTACCCTCCATTATTCATCAAGCGTCTTTGAGCATTAGGAAAAACGCTATAAAAATGCAATGTCATCGAGCGGTGCAGGGATGACGTATTCACCCGGAAGGAAGCTGCTGGTTCCCTCCACGAAAAAGTGATGAGATTTCTCCATAGGATTTTAGAAACTAGCTGGAAATAATGTCTGTGGAAAACGAACCTGTTTGATAAATGCACGTTTTGTTCAGCCGGATAATCTCCACATGTCTACTTTTATCATTGTCTAATCATAAATCTAATGGCAAGAAGCTAAATGCTAACGTGATGCTATAAAGGAACGACAGCCGAGTCCAGCAGCACGACTTCAACGTCATGCCGACTTCAGATCCATATTCAGACACGCAGATTCTAGATGGAACGAGTTGAAGCGCTAGTTTGAACACTCTGCAGCAGGCAGGGACTTGCTTTCAAGCGGAACAGAAACTAACTGAGAGGAGTGTTCACGTGTTCGGCGTCATGACGTTCAATGGCCTCCACGACTTCTGTAGTCCTATTCAGCCACTTGGTAACAACCATCGATTTAATGTAGAACAAAACGTGATCCGTCTCTTCAATGCGTCTCAACCACAGACCTGATTCCAGATATTCTCCTAAACCCTACGGAGAGATCCCATTGGCTCTGAGACGAGGGAACAGGAAGTGATGAAATGCTGACTTCCGGGTTTTAGGACTCGTCACTGCACCACTCGATGATCATTATTGTCCTACCTTGTTTCGGATCCAGGCCTCCACCTCTTCCACTTTCTGCAGGAACTCCAGGAAGTCTCTGTTGTCTTCCAGAGCTGTCCCTCTGCTGGCCAGGGCTTTCTTCAGCTCCTCCCAGTGGAGCTGCAGGGCGGAGGAACTCCTCTTCACCTCCTTAGACCTCGGATGACGAAGAGAAACCAGCTCCTCTCCAGCCTGGAGGTAAAGAAGAAGAAGAAGAGCATCTCATGGAGTTTCAGATATTTGAAGCCGGGGAAGTCAAACGTGTTTTCTAAGAGATGTTGGACCTGCAGCACCGAGCCGATGATCTCTCTGTGAGCGAGGATCTCTGCCTCGAACACCTGGTGTTTCTGCAGAAGCTTCATCTTGGCCTGCAGGTAGCTGAGATCTGCTTTCCCGTCTTCTGCCATCTTCTGCATCCGCTCAGACACCCACTCCTCAGCCTGACACACACACACACACACACACACACACCCACACACACACACAACACACACACACATCACACACAACACACACACACACACACACACACACACACACACACACACACACACACCCCACACACACACCACACACCACACAACACACACACACACACACACACACACACACATCAGCACACAGCACACACACACACACACACACCACAAACACAACACACACACACACACACACACACACACACACACACACACAGTAAAGGGTTAATGGACTGCCTTTGTAGTACACGATATAAGGAAAGATATTTCTTATAACAAATTCAACTAACCAAAACAGTCAAAGCGCTTCTACACACACAAGTAAACATGGAAGTATATGAAAAAGTGTTCTGGTTTACAAAGGAGATGTTTGTCTCGATGCAATATGGAAAAACGTTATTGTCACCATGAGGACATTTGCTTTTGAGGACGTGCCTTGTTCCTTTGCCTAAGACACAGGCCGTTTCTCAATCTCGAGGATACTGGCTTTCAAGACAATATTTCAAGGATGCTACGTCATCGAGTGCCGCCGAAGGACTGTTCCAATCTCCAGCATACTTGGAATTCCACCGAGGCCGCGTCCTTGGTTTGGGGGAAATGTCGAGGCTGCACATGGGTAGACTTCGCACATGGGTAGACTTCGCGTCCTTCAAATCCCCACAATGCTTTGCGCACGGACTAATTTCAAAAACCCTTGCTGAATGGCTGAACAGACGCAGCACACATTTAAATGTAAGTACAGTGGCGTAGAACACGTGTTGGTAAATATGTTACTTTGTTATCACCAAAAATGTGTTCCGTGAAAGTAAAGCAAGTTCATAATTAGATAGACATCGTGAGGTATTTATTTTCGGTACAGTTTATGTTGAAGCCGTTAGAGAGAGTGGCACACTTGTTAGCCTGTTCCATTCTCCTTCGTTTTCCGAAGCCGTGGCTTTGAAGCATACTTGTTTCGTTTCTGAAGGAAGTGACTTGGAAGTACGCGACTACCAAGCCAGCATCCTCGAGATTGAGAGACGGCCACTGTGTCCCTGTGGCTTCATGCTCCTTCATTGCACATCAAAACCTAGTTTCCCCATGGAACTAATAAAGTATTGTGCTAGATTGATTACATCATCATCATCATCATCATCATCATCATCATCATCATCATCATCAGTTAAAGAGAGTCATCGAGGAGTTTCTCACCTCAGACACGTCTCTGCTGAAGACACACAGCATCCTGGAGAGCTCCAGCTCCTCCCTGCGTTTGACGGACAGCTCCTTGATCCTATCACGTCTCTTGAGGAGGGCTTTGAGTTTGGCTTGGACCGAGCTGCTCTTCTCTCGGCTCAGCTGCTTCTTCAGGCGCTCGGACAGCTCCTTCAGAGAGGAGAGCTGCACCACACAGGGAGGGAACATTTCAATCCCCAAAGCATCCCCAAAGCCGTGAACACGCCGGGATAAGATTTAGATTTGGACCGTAGATCGTATCCTACTTGTCTTCCACTAGGCCTGAATATCCGAATATTCGTTCGCTGGAGTACTATTCAGGTTTCAATTTCGTTATTCGGATATTCGTTTTTTCTTTTTGAATTTATTGAACTCTCCAATATCAACGTAAGATCTTGTTCGGGGGGTGCTAACCATACATCGTTTACTTTCTCCGTCTTTATATGTAGATATTACTTTTTCTCCATTAATCTCCGTCACGTTGTTTCCATAGCAACAACAACTTCCTGTCAACAGCGTAAACTCACCTTCAAAATAAAAGCATGTCCATACAAAATAGAAAGCCAAGCCAAATTACACTTAAGACATATGCAACTGCAACGAAAGTAACACACAATGCGATATCCTTTTCAATTTATATATTCCTTTACATTAACAAATAGCTATAAAACAACAATACTGTAGAACAGGGGTGTCAAACTCAAGGCCCGGGGGCCAAATCCGGCCCACGACTTCATTTCATGTGGCCCCACAAGAGCTTGCAAAGAATATAATATGTTTATTATACGGTTACATGCTACTTTACAGAAGCACGTTGCCCATAAACTACATGTCCCACAATGCATCTCAAATTAGATTTTTTTCTCAGAATTTGACTTTTTGTGTCAAAATATGCCTTTTTTCTAAAAAATCAAAAAAAAATCAAAATGTGACATTCTCACTGAAGAGACTTGCAATTATTTGCCCTAGACTTGCTTTCAGACGTAGTTAATTATGAAGTTATAATAATAATCCAATGCAGAGGCAATAATGTAATATAATACATTATTTTATATATATTCAATATTTATATATGTATTTTTGGTCTTAAAGTTACAACCGGCCCTTTGAGTGCAGTCCATAATACTGATGTGGCCCGTGGTGAAATTGAGTTTGACACCCCTGCTGTAGAATAACAAAAAGAATGCCGTGAGTAAACCGAAATACACGTCTTGAAGCGGTTCGCTGCTGATTACTACAGTACACACATGTTTGCGTCTAAAATGATGGAACAGGACGTTAGCATGCTGCCATTAAATGATGGCTCACATTTGAAGAACAGAGCAAGAGATAAATAATAAAAGAATATCAGACCTTGTCCTCCTGCGAGCTGAGCAGCTTCTCAAAAGCTTCATGGCGTTTTATCAACCCCTCCGTCTCATCGACTGTGTCTCCCAGAGTGCTGTTCTGCATCAGGATCTGAGGAGAGATTTGAACGAGCGGTCAGACGCTGGATGTTATGTTTCTCATGCTCCTCTCACAAAGGGATGCGTTTACCTCCTGTGAGCTGGAGGTTTTGTCCACGCTGTTAACGTCTCTGTAGAAGACCTGCTCCAGATGGATGCTCTCTAGCCAGCTTTGTTTCAGGCTCCACCGATCCTCCAGCTTTCCTCGCTCCTCCTGCAAAGCCTTTAGCTTCTCCAACACCTGGAGGGAACCGTTAAACATATCCAGCATCACCATTCAACCATGAGGGAATTCTCGTGGAAGAATCTGATTTGTTTCTTCGTTACACGAGAGGTGAAGAGTAAACAGATGTCGACAGAAGTGTTGGCGAGAATGTCAGGAAATAATTGTATTTTGGGAAATGATATGTAAGGTAATACGTCAAATAATAGGGTATGAGGTTTCTAGAAGTTGTTTGGTACTCTACTTGTGTAAATTCACTGAGGAAACTATTGCAAGTGACAGATATTTGATCAAAATGCTGCTCAAATCCAGCATGAAAGCTATCACTAGGAAGGAAGGAAGGAAGGAAGGAAGGAAGGAAGGAAGGAAGGAAGAAGGAAGGAAGGAAGAAGGAGGAAGGACGGAAGGAAGGAAGGAAAGGAAGGAAGGAGAGAAGCACTCCAACGAAAAACCAAAGGGTAACAATTGTGGAAGAAATCTTTTTGATAGAAAAACTGACTTATAAATTGAGATTACAAAAAACACAACTCAACAGAAAGTGGGAAAAATGGACTCGATGCAAGACTCAAAACGAAGACATCTGACTGGAACAATACCTAATAGTTACATGTATCTTCAATACTATAATAACATGAAGACATCCCTATCCTTTTATTTTTATTTTGTATCGCCTTGCTGGCCTTTTGTTACATGATTGTTATGTTGTTGTAACCAGCATGTTAACGCCATGTATATTTAGACTTAAATTACAAACAAAAACACACTCGCAGGACAGTCTTAGCATCATGATGTGTGTCTTATTTTAGCAGAGTTAGAGCATGGATGTATAATAACAACCCGTATGTGTCTCATAGAGTTGAGTTTCCCCTTAAGCCCCGCCTCCTGTCATTAAGCTCCGCCCCCCCGAGCTCCCGCTCTCGGCTCACTAGAATGAATGGAGAGAGAAAATAAATCTGGATTCGGCTTTTAGTGCAATTTACAACTTTAAAGGTGGGGTAGGTAAGAATGGAGAAACCAGCTCGAGTGCGCTAGAATTTGAAAATACACCGCCGGATACAAGCGGCCGAGATGGGTTTTCTCCGCAGGGTGGCTGGCGTCTCCCTTAGGGATAAGGTGAGAAGTTCGGTCATCCGGGAGGGACTCGGAGTTGAGCCGCTCCTCCTTCGCGTCGAAAGGAGCCAGTTGAGGTGGTTCGGGCACCTAGTTAGGATGCCACCTGGGCGCCTCCCTAGGGAGGTGTTCCAGGCACGTCCAGCTGGGAAGAGACCGAGGGGTAGCCCTAGGACCAGGTGGAGGGATTATATCTCTTCGCTGGCCTGGGAGC
Organism: Chionodraco myersi; assembly: GCA_009756435.1. NCBI lineage: Eukaryota > Metazoa > Chordata > Actinopteri > Perciformes > Channichthyidae > Chionodraco > Chionodraco myersi. Next base: position 11,999 of record RQJG01039260.1, read on the forward strand.
GCCTTGGGACCCCCCAGTCAGAGCTGGTTGATGAGGGGAAAGGAACGTTTGGGGCTCTCTGCTGGAACTGCTACCCCGCGACCCGACCACGGAGAAGCGGAGAAGATGGATGGATGGACAGCCGGATGACCAATGAGGGCACGAGATAAGTTTGTGCAGATGGAAGGCTGACAGGCAGGTAGGCCGTCCAGTTACTTTAGCCGGGCCAGATGATTGGTCGTGCTTTTTACAGCGCCACGGCTTCCACAGATGAGATTTATATATGTATTTATTGTCAAAGCATTTAATGTTTTCATTGCTATCAGGATGTTAAGAGCATTCCATGGAATATAACATGTGTTTCTGAAGTGAATTACCTACCCTACCTTTAAGGACCTAATGATTCTAATAAGGGCTATAAAATAGTTCATACTGGGGAGTTTATTTAGTTAAAAAAAAAAACGTTACAGACGTCTCTTTCCCCATGTTAGTCAATGGGAAAAAGTCTTTCTGTGACGCGACGGATTGATACGGAAGTTGAAGTACCGCCGTTTGGCCACAACGAATATTTTCCTCAGAGTCCGGCGCCCTTCCATGGCGCTTGAGTAAGAGGCCTGACTAAAACGCGATCCATCTGTGAATATGGTGATTGCAGATCGTACCTCCTTCCTGTTGGTTCGGTCCTGCGTCTGCAGCTCCTCTCCCATGTCCAGAGCCTGCTGGTAGGTCTCCTGTCTGGCCTCCATCTCCGCCCACAGCTGCTGGTGTATGGCCAGCTGCAGGTCAGAGGTCACCACATCACTGATGCTCTCCTCAGCAGCCATCGCACCGATCAGCTGGCTGCACCACAGGAAGTAGTCCTGCGCCTGGAGAGCACAAGGACACATGGGTAAGAGCTGAGAATCCTCAACGCTTTGACAAAGTTGAAATCCTCGTTCTGTTCTTCACCGTGTTCAGGAACATGTATCTTTGGCACGCCAGTTTGAGCTCCTCCTCCCTCTTTTCGGCGTGGAGACGGAGGTCCTCCCACCGCTCCACCAGTTGCTGCTGCACTTCCTGGAGGCGGAGCTTCAGCTGAGGCGAGCAGAGGTCCAAGATGGAGTCGACGCCATCCAGCTGCTCCTGCAACTGCAACACACACAACAAGTATACGATCAGCAACAAAAGAGTTTAGGGGAAATATGCCGAGGGGTTGAAGCAGCAGCGGCGTGAGAGAAATACTGCTTTTCTGAAGAGTTAATGTGCGCTGAGGCTGCGTGATACTCTCTCCGTGTCTCCACCTGTTGCTCTGTGGCAGTGAGCTCGTGCAGCAGAGCTTCATGTTTCCTCAGCTGCGACGTCACTCCTCTCAAGTCCTTCGCCACGTCGTCGGGGATGCTCTTCCGTCGCTCCTACGGAGAAAAGAGCGGGAGGAAGGTGGATGGATCTAACGCGTGGGATTACATGTTTGTGGTGACCTGACGGATAGACGCTGTACCTGGATGAGCGTCAGAGCGTCGCTCAGGTCTTGGTAAAAGCGGTGACATTCCTCGGCTTTCTGCAGCTGATCCTGTCGCTCCGCGGCCACTGCCTTCAAATCTTCCCAGCATGCACTGCAAACAAGCAGAGGTGGGAAGTAGTGGAGCACAAATACTTCGTTACTGGACTTAAGTACACGTTTCTGGTATCAGTACTTTACTCCACTACTTATTTTTCAGACCACTTTTTACTTTGACTTCTTACAAATACCTGTACTTTCTACTTCTCACATGTTGAACTCAAATACCTGTACTTTCTACTTCTCTCATGTTGAACACAAATACCTGTACTTTCTACTTCTTACATGTTGAACACAAATGAGCTGCTGCAGGGGGAGTGCGTGTGTACCTGAGCTGCTGCTGTGCGTCTCTGACTACAGCGCTCTGGGGGTGTTTGCTGAGGATCAGTCCAGCAGCCAGATCGCTGCAGCTCTGCAGTGCCTCCTCTCCGACCTCCAGCTGCTTCAGGAAACCTTCAAACTTCCCACGGAGCAACTGAAACGCCGGCACAAACACAGAAACTCTAACATATGTCACACTGTCACTTTTATTCCTGTACCTTTGCTATTCATGTTTCATTATCTTTGCTTTTACATTTGTGTTTTTAAATGCCATTTTATAATATGCTGCGTAATGCCCTTATGGCGCTTTTCCACTGCAGGGCCTCGCTCGGCTTAGTCCGGTATGGCTAGGCCTCGTTAGGCCTTGGTAGGCCAGGCTCACTTTATGCTGCGTCTCCATTACAGTTTAGTAGCTCGGGCGGTAACTATAGTAACGCAGTGTAGGCGGAGCCGTGACGTCATCTTCAATGCGAAACAAAAAACCAACATCAGCCGTTAGCTGTTAGCCCTCAGAGCTCACAGCTCCTCATATCTGCTCAGAAACTAGACAGAAGTTAAACAAGTATAAACCACAGACTGCCCGTGTCATGGCGAATACAGTCGCTGCTTTATTTATGTCTGTAGGCCGTTGTTGTGAGTGTGGACGGTCGGAGCATATATAACGTTAGCTTAGCCGATCTCCATTCAGAAAACACGCATTTTAAAAGGTGTTTCGCCTGCCGTCTGTCTGCAGACTCGTCAAAGCATTAATTCATGGTTTTTACTAACCGGTATCAGTGTGTTGTTACTTCGGCATCATTTAGAAACGTGTATTACAATTAAATCACGGTCAAATATGTTCCTTTTGTTGTAGTTGTAGCCACTCACGTCTCTAGTTTAGCATACTCAGCCCGACTCAGCCCGGTTGTTTGCCCGGAAAGAACCTGGATTTTGGAGAGCCAGAAAACTGTGAAAAAGTACCCGCTAGCCGGAACTACGCCGAGTGGAAACGCAACTTAAACCTCGCTCGGCGCTGTAGTGGAAATGCGCCATTAATGTCTTTCATTTTTGTGAAGCACTTTGAATTGCCTCGTGTTGAAAGGTGCTATGTAAATAAAATCGCCGAACATCTTTACCCTTAAGGTCCATTATCCATGAATCAGGATTAAATGAGACAGTCTGCCTTTAGACAGAACTCAACCATGTACATGACTCACACAATATTGCTCATATAAATGTTTTTTTAGATCAGAAGAAGATGGTTTTAACAGCTGTTGTTTAAGATTAATTAAATGTATGAAAGTAGTTGTTGGTAAACATGGTGATTATTATCTTATAACACGTAGTGAGAGAGACTTATTTTCTAGTTTATGGTCTAGATTAGAAGATGCAATGCTCTACCAGTTTGAAAATAATACCATTACGATACTACAGTTTGTGGTGAAGCTGAACAGTCCTGGATCTGTGAAGCCATACATAACTTAGCTTGAAACGATTAACACATCATGTAGATACAAAATGTGGAAGTCCTATTGCAATATTTCACAAAGCCAAGAACATCCTGAGCTATTTAAAGACATGACTTGTAGCTGGAGACCTTTGTCCGTTCGGTAGCTCGTAGTATTTTAGTGCAGACTCCTGTTAATGAGACGTCACCTGGATGTGTTGGTAGTCGTTCCCGAGGTCCTGAGACTCAGCTGTCAGTCTCTGCTCGTTCATCCAGTCCTCCAACTCTGAACACTCTCGTATGAACTCGTGGAGATGCAGGACTTCCTTTAACCTCTGACCCCTGAAGGGAGGACCGTGGGGTGAAAGGGTCAGGTGCTTATTCAGGTGTTTTAAAAACAAGGGACATCTCTAAGCGGTTGACCAATCACAACAGAGCCAGCCAGCTAACCAATCAGAGCAGACTGGGCTCTGGTTTCAGACAGAGGGTGAAAAGAGGTGCTGCAGCACAGGCAGTATGAGACACTACATACTGATATACACCTGAACATCAGCAGGAG
>RQJG01039288.1:0-10175 GCA_009756435.1 Chionodraco myersi
AGCCTTCACAATCAACCATGTCCTTGCCACTAGACAAACAGTCACATGTCCTCAGAATCCAAAAGGTCCTCACAATAATAGCTGGTCAGTAATTGGTCTTCGCAAGAAAAAGCTAGATCAAAACTTGCACACGCCACACACCACACACACAACACACACACACACACACACAACACACACACACACACACACACACACAACCATAGGAGATACGTGCCTCAAAGCGAAGCCTTTGCCTTAACCTGAAACTGATCCTCAAATAAAATCTAAAACCTAAATGTCCTCACAATCCAAAAGGTCCTCACAACAATAGCTAGTCAGTCATTGGTCTTTGCAAGAAACAGCTAGATTGAAACATGCACACACACACGGTGCTCTATGTGTGTGTGTGTGTGTGTGTGTGTGTGTGTGTGTGTGTGTGTGTGTTGTGTGTGTGTGTGGGTGTGTGGTGTGTGTGTGTGTGTGGTGTGTGGTGTGTGTGTGTGTGTGTGTTGGTGGTGTGTGTGTGTGTGTGTGTGTGTGTGTGTGTGTGTGTGTGTGTGTGACAAGCTAAAAATAGCCCTTATGACGGCGATCAGTTTTGCCAGAGAAACAGATGTTTAACACTTGGCTCCGTTCAGAGGCAGTGTGTCACAACCTACGAATACAAATCAGAACAAGACACTGCGAGGAATCTTATATGTCAGAAATTCAAGTAATCGAGTTTAGGGATTAATGGAGGCACAGAGCATTATTCCAGTGGATATGGTTGGCTGCATGTTTTACTGTTGGTTATCTACATTATTTAATCAAGAAATAAACCTTTTGACTGGAAGCCGCATTTACAATTGGGAAAAACAGCTCAGCTTCAATTCCCGAGCCACACACTCATGTCGCTTCCTCTGAAGAAAGGCTTTTTTAGATTAGCTATTTTATCAGGTTTTACACAGCGCTGCAAAACATCCAGCTTCAAGCCTCCTCTGCCACATTCTGAAGTGTTAATTCTATAAGACGAATACAATTCTCCTGGAATACAGAATAAAGTTTTCTTCATCCCACAAAGTTCAATCATCTTGAAACGGCTCGGGACAAAATGGAAGACGACACTGGGGTTTAAAGGCCCTGACACACCAACCCGATTTTGGGAGTCAGAGGCCGTCAGAGGCTGTCGGGCATTCGCGGCGCCGTAGTCAGGTTGGTGTGTCCCGCACCGTCGACCGTGACACGCCTTATTTGGACTGCCAGATCCGATGCATGGCCGATTCAACATGTTGAATCGGCCATGCATCGGGTCTGGCAGTCGGACCAAATAATCACTCTGATTGGCTGTTCAGCTAGCAAATCAGTGCATGAGAAGCGAAGCGGAAGTGAGGGACGTAAACAAACGATTTAAGAAGGCACACACAGACTGCTATTCATTTTCATCTCATCATGGCGATCTGGAATGATGCAAACGAAGACCTGCTCATCACCTTGATCCAGGAGAGGCCAGCTCTGTATGATATTACGGAGAAAAGATACTCTTCTTCTTCTCTGTCTTCCGGTTGTTGCCTCTTTTGAATGACGAATACACACTACCGCCGCCTGCTGGTAAGGAGAGTTATTGCCACTCACGCACTGAAGTTGGTGCGGTGTGTTCCCGTGCGACACATGGCCAAAACGCAGGAGAACACGGCCAGGCAACAGCCTACTTCAGCGTCGGCTAGTCGTCTGGTGACTGCTTGGTGTGTCAGGGCCTTTAAAAGCGAAAGCGATTTACATTTGAAACAAGTTTAATCGTCTTGCCAGCATCTGATTTGGGAAGAATGTTCGGCGGAGTGAGTAACCGTAATGTCTTAAATCAAGATACGATTCACAGACAGCCCTCTCATTCTCTGATGCCTCGCTTTGATAGCTGCAACATTGACGGAAACACACCAATATATTCCCTTTCTTTGCCCTATCCATCCTTAGGAACAACATTGAAGATAAAAGTGCAATCTGAGGTGAATCTATCCATAACAGTTTAAAAAGCAGATGTTAAAATATATATTCTTTTCTCTTCATCTCTGTCATCTGCTCTATTTTAAGAAAAGCGTTAGTCAAGCTTCTTATTGAAGTTCTTTTGAATCCGTAAATGTCAGAAATACAGCCGAGACATGAAGGAATGAATCTGTGCAACGTCTACACGCTTGTAGAACATGTCCATTTGTCGCTGACCGGTGCCAGGAGTGTTGAGACTTAAAACGAAAGTTAGTTATAATCAAATATAATCAATTATATTCGTGTATAACCCACAATGAAAATGATTCATATTATAGGTCTTACACTCAACTTAACAAACCGCTTTGTTTTGTTTATGCTGTAAATATAGGAAAACCTAAAATATGAATCATTTTCATTGTACAAGAATATAATTGATTATATTTGATTATAACTAACTTTCGTTTTAAGTATTCAACACACTATGAAGCTCTCAACAGGAGGGACACAGAATAACAGCATTCACTGCACTACCGTGTACTTTAACACAAAAACCTGTGTTAGATTACTGCTTTCACACACACACTTCAAAGACAAGAATGACCAACACAAAGCGTGCAATTCAGACTCAATCTGTGGTCATGATTTCAAGAGAGATTTCCTCAGACTCAATCCACTTTGGAAATGGACTATTTCATATTTAACTGATGGAAAGTCATGGTTAATACTTCATAAATCTACTGTATGATGGAAAGCATTCATTTGATTTATATAATAAACTTTATCCCGGTCACGTGACTTCCCGTCACCAGCGCTAAGCTAAATGTGTGTCGTGATGAACGTTAGTAGTCCTCTTTAGAAACTTGTTCGCAGCAACAGTCGTTTTATTGACACATAGCTTCAGAAAGTTAGGACGTATTTTATGTTGATTAATTGTATTTAAATGTATTTGAACAGCTGTTATCGATTGTCTAAATATATTATTCCTCGTCCTCACGGTACCTGTATTGTCTTGCGTTGTTGCGATCAACCTGTGGGGCACTCGAGGTGAGACCTTCAGTCCTGCTCGTATCTGGTAGAACCTGAGGGAGAACATATGGACATGTTAGTGAATTTAAAACGGTACTGTACAAATGTTCAGACTGATGTCCTTCCAAGCAGCCTGGGGGTGTCAAGAAAACATACAAGTAACAAGTGAAGTGAACAAACTGTTGTTCACCGTAGTGCAGGGGTGTCAAACTCAAGGCCCGGGGGCCAAATCTGGCCCGCGACTTCATTTTCTGTGGCCCCACAAGAGCTTGGAAAGAATATAATATGTTTACATGCTTTACAGAAGCACGTTGCCCATAAACTACATGTCCCACAATGCATCTCACATTTGACTTTCTCCGAATTTGACTTTTGGCAAAATATGCCTTTTTTTCTCATAAATAGATTTTGTTTTCAAAATGTTCTTTTTTTGTTTTGTTTTTCCAGAATGTGGCTTTTCTTTTTAAATCATTTTGTGACATTCTCACTGAAGAGACTTGCAATTATTTGCCCTCGACTTCTGTTTTCAGACGTAGTTAATTATGAAGTTATTACCCTATCCGATAATAATCCAATGCAGAGGCAACTATGTAATACAACACATTATTTTATATATTCAATATTTATATATGTCTTTTTTTATATAGTCTTAAAGTTACAACCGGCCCTTTGAGTGCAACCATAATGCTGATGTGGCCCGCGATGACATTGAGTTTGACTCCCCTGCCGTAGTGTCTTCAACAAAAAGCCACATGTTACTATTTATACTTATTGCTATTGTGAGGTTTTTCTTGATTTTGAACGAGTCCACCAAGTTTCAATCGTTAGGAAACTTGGTGGAAGGTTGTAGCACCGGCCAAGGAAGAAGCCATAACATTTAGCAGCAGATCCAAATCACAATTTTTTTAACTTACTTAAGATTCAAACTAATGATATTGAATGCCGACTGAGCTACTGACATATACTGACTTCACAACCTTTACTTACTGTGTTTCAGATAAGCTTTTCTTGTTAAACATTTAAAGTGGTGCATGCAGTTTTGCAACAAGACACATGCTTTGTAAACGTATTTGTTGTCTAGAAAAGGTGTTGGTATATAAAGGAAGAAGACATGTTTCCGGTTCACATGTTGACAAGTGTAGCATTTAAGCTTTTATCTCAGTAGTCCTTTTGACTCTGACAATAAGTCAACAACCCCGAGCCTGTTTTTCAGGTTGCAGGCTCAAAAATGACATTCCCAGAACAGACGACCATATCTTCTAAAAGGGTTACATTAATAATATTTTTTCTCAAAGCAATGATAAACCTGTGCGTTGGATGTAGAGGAGTCAGAATCAATATAGATGTTTTTTATTTTAAAGAAAATTCAGATTGAACATGGTAAAAAACTGTAAATTATAGTGTCTGTCCAAAAAATATGTTGTACTTATAGTGAAAACTAACCGTGGATGATGGGTTAGTAGACTAAAAGCTTTAGGAATCCAAACTACAACATATAATAAGTACCCTGTATCAAGATTGATGCAAAACAAGTAATATTTGACCTTTTTAGACAGATTTAGCACAAACAAAACCTCTTCTGGGGCCAGTTGGGTGGATTCTCCATATCTCTGGCCCCCCTTGCTGGATTTTGACATGTGACATCTCTTTCTGACCGTCAGAGCCAATGGAATCGAGGGGAACTCACACATAGTCCTTATTTGGTCATGTGTGTGTGTTAGACTGCCGCATAGCCTAGACCGGAAGCAGCAGCCACTCTGGTGGCTACCATTAGCAGCTAACTTTTGCTCTCCGATTTTTACATAAAAATGGAATTATGGATTATAAATGAAATCATTTTTGTATACATAGACGTTAAAAACCTATGGATTAACTGATTCAGCCGCGTTTCTTCTGGTTTTAATACCATTGAACACGTCTTTTGATTAGATTGACAGCTACGGTGAGAGGATCTCCCAAGAAGCTCCGTAAAGGTACGTGTTGTGATGTCTGTGTTTGCTTCCCCTGTCGCGAGTCCGGATCGCTCAGTGATGATACTATATACTTAAATAATCTGTGGAACCTCAGCTTTAATCGGATATCTTGTATGTGCAGCTACGATAAGTAATAAGGGTACTTTTATCTTGAGTTCTGTGCCAATGTCCGTTAGCATTTTTCGCTAAGGGGTCATTTAGATGCTTCTTATGAGACTTGGGTTTTGTTTTGGTAAAAATGGTTTGTATCGTCAGTTAGCTGAGATTATTTCCGTTAATCTGGTATAACACATTAATAGGTTCTTAAATATTAAGATCCCCTGAGACACAGTGTCGTGAAAAAAAAAAAAACAAGGTTCGGGTTTAACAGGTTAAACATTAGCAGTCATCAATGTACAAGCTCAGCTAAATGATTGAAGTTCAACCTGCAGGGTTATTAATAATGAACAATACATACTAATGTACCTACAGTATATGCAACATCTGTGAAGTATACTTTACATGCTATGAGATAAGCATCATACAGTACTGCCACACCTAAAGATAAGATGAGAATGTATCGATACAGTAAATGTGGTGATTACTGTTTAAAAAATACTTAGATTAAATACAAGAATAAACGGATAGCCGACGTAGAAAAATGATTTCTAACATGGCATCCCAGACCATAGGCAGCACTGGAGAACACGTCTTTGAAAAGGTCACTTTGACGGTCGAAGTCAAAGCCGCTTTGTATAAAAGCGCATCTCATCTCCGGGGACACGTCGGGCGATCTGAGGGAGCAAAGTGTGTGTGAACACACTCATCACCTCAGCGCTGCTAACGGCTGAGGCTCGACAGAGAAGAGCACGGAAAGGTTTCGGAAGGTTGATGAATACACAACGGGATGTTTATGAAAAGAAAAAGGTCAACCGGGTAACTGGTCAGAGACTATTCCTCTCGCTGTTACATCGAATGTTTATGGAACAGGTTCGTTCCTTTAGTCTGAATGTGTGTTGGTGCGTGGTCATTATTCTTTAGAGTCACTGCGTGCCTATTGGTTGGAACACGATCCGTGTATCCATCACTTCCTGGTCTTCTCTAAAGAAGAGGGACCAATGGAAACGTTGTCATGTTGCCGTTGGTCAGCATGGAAACATTCATTAGCTAACAATGACATTATTGTTCTATTAATATAAAGGGAGGTCAGGTACTCTTTAAAGCAGCTGCTAGCTATGGGTACTTTCTACTGAAGCACACTTCAAAGCCTCTTTACTTTGACTTGAGTAAAGAAGTTTAGTCAGTAGTATTTTTACTGTACTTCTACTTGAGTAAAGGATGTGTGTACTTTTGCCATCTCTGGGAATTGTACATGCTTAATAATACATTTTAAATTAGCTACACTATTATTTACTTAAATAGTATCTGTTGTTGAAATTGGAGTGATGTGGATCCACTCCATAATTCAATGTGTATGTCCTCGGCCCATGCTTCATCCTTCCACCAGCAGTCTTGAGAATTTGGCAATTATAGTTTCAATACATTTGCTAGAAACCAACCAAAAGTCTAAATAAAAACATAACCTCCTTGGCCGAGGCGATCTTCTACTACATTAAGAAAAGGCAGCTGGGTTCTGAAGTAATTATACTTTGCCTCCAACTGTGAGAGCGAAATTCAATTCAATTCAAAACCTTTATTTATCCAGTTAAAATCCCATTGAGATCAATGATCTCTTTTTCAAGGGAGAGCTGCAGCAGTCGGTTCCACAAGAAGACATAACAACATAAACAACAGAACAACAAAAAGACATCACACAGCAACATGTACAGGGATTACAATTTACATATCTATCCACATGTACAGGTACCAACAGCATCTGACTTTGTAGCATCCAACCGAGCTTTAAAAACATGTCGTGGAACTAGCTTGGTAATTTTCCATTCTTTTTTCAGACTGTTCCATGTTAGTGGAGCTGCACATCTAAAAGCTTTCTTCCCTAAGACAGTCCTAGCACTTGGCACATGTAATAAAACCACAGCATGCGATCTCAGGCAATAAGTACTTTCAATTCGCCGAGAGATCAGGGAGCAGATATAAGATGGTAGTTTATCCAACATGGCTTTGTAAATGAAAAAGTACCAGTGACTGAGCCTCCGTACAGGAAGTGATGGCATAACCGCCTTGGTATACAGGGTACAGTGATGCGTAAATGCTTTACAGTTTGTCAAAAATCTCAGAGCACTGTGATACGCAGCATCTAACTTGCTCAGGCAATGGGCAGGTGCATTCATGTACAACAAAACACCATAGTCCAGCACAGGTCAAAGGTCACAGAGCCTTTTCCTGGCCTCAAGCGCCTCTAACGTCGAGCTGGCAGGCTTAGGACCGGCGGACGGGCAATCATCCCGACCGTCGAAAACCGAGGCCTGTCAGTGCTTCAACTCAATGTCGAGGGCCTAACAACCGCCACACTCGAAGTCCTGCGTCACCTGGCTGATTCCAATACCCTCGGAAGCCAGCCTCTTCGACCTAGGACCAGAGATGCGGGCATGGCTACACGACACCGAGTTGGACATCTAACGTTATACGAAAGAAGAAGCCTCAAGCGAGAAGCAGGACTTGTTCCTGTAGAAGAACCCGAGCCGAACCCTCAGCTTTTTAAGCAGGTTATTTACATGACATTTAAAAGAGAGACAATCATCAAGCCAGATACCCAGGTATGTGTAACAGGTAACCACTTTGAGTTGTATTCCTTGCGTAGTTACAATATCCAAAGCCGTCTCCGGTGTAAAAGTCTCATGCTTATCGTCTTCCTTTAAATGAAATGCAGATTTAATCAGTTTTGTAATTTAATCAGTGTACAACCGGGCCCTTCAGCTGCATGGTTCCCCAGTGTGACGGAGAGCTTTTTATTGATTTCAGTAATTACATTTCTGTGGAGCGAGTCCCAAACAAAACGTATTTTTCCACAGTGCTTCATCTTTGGATATGAACTTTTTTCCACATCCGATCTCTGCTGCTTTCTGAACTTCATCACAAACATATTAGTGTGCTGAGCTGAAGGGATTACCGTGATAAAGCTTTAGAGTTCAGACCTCCCCGTTTGGAGAGGGGGAATCATTTCGATGAAGCTGGCGTTTCAGCCGGCCAGATGCAAGATTTTAATCTTCCTGCAGACACATCAGCAGCAAAAACATGCTGCGTATTCAACGTCATAAAATATCATGAACAACTCGACTGGAAAAGTAACTTGGATTTGGCTCTTTTATTTACACTAGTTCTTATTTTAACCTAGCTACATTATTTTTTTACAAAGCTGTAAAGTGTGACGCAGGATGTGTGACAAAAACACAGTCAATATAACATATATATTTAGTATTATCTATAGTTAGGGGTTGAATGACCTTCATCTTGTATTGATATTCTTATTAAAACGAACATAACAGTTACAGGTACAATTCAGTACATATTTATATATATATAGGTTTTTCGGGGGGGTTTTCACACCTGTTTGTTTCTGTAATGCGACCGAGGAACCCCTGAAAGGCACTGTATACATTTAAGTTATTATTATTATTATGATTATCCATCCATCCATCTTCTCCCGCTTATCCGTGGTCGGGTCGCGGGGGTATCAGTTCCAGCAGAGAGCCCCAAACGTTCCTTTCCTTGGCGACATCAAGCAGCTCTGACTGGGGGGTCCCAAGGCGCTCCCAGGCCAGCGAAGAGATATAATCCCTCCCCCTGGTCCTAGGTCTACCCCTCGGTCTCTTCCCAGCTGGACGTGCCTGGAACACCTCCCTAGGGAGGCGCCCAGAGGCATCCTAACCTAGGTGCCCGAACCACCTTCAACTGGCTCTTTGACGGCGAAGGAGGAGCGGCTCAACTCCGAGTCCCTCCCTGATGACCGAACTTCTCACCTTATCCCTAAGGGAGACGCCAGCCACCCTGCGGAGAAAACCCATCTCGGCCGCTTGTATCCGCGATCTCGTTCTTTCGGTCATGACCCGTCCTTATTATGATTATGATTATTATTATGATTATTATTATTATTATTATTATTATTATTATTATTATTATTATTATTATATGTGATTAAAAGGGAGCTCAATATAGTAACATTGCACAAACTTCGCTATATTCAAAACCAAAGAGAGAAGCTATTAAAACATGCTAGCTAGTTAGCAATTTCACTTTAGCTCATGTTTTATCTCCATTTTGTTTTACCAGCTGCTGCCGTGTAATAAAAAAAGTTCAATAACAAACTGGATTGCCAAGACTTCGTACAAATTGATAATAACAATCAATTTGATAGGGGAAAATCAATGAGTGGGTTTCTGAGGGAAGCTAGCCATTTGATAGTTACTGCAAATTGCACATGCTATTTTCACAAAAATCCTACATTTCTTTGGTGTAATACTTTATATCAGGGGTGTCAAACTCAATTTCATCGCGGGCCACATCAGCATTATGGTTACACTCAAAGGGCCGGTTGTAACTTTAAGACGATATAAAAATACATATATAAATATATCATATATATAAAATAATGTATTATATTACATCATTGCCTCTGCATTGGATTATCATCGGATAGGGTAATAACTTCATAATTAACTACGTCTGAAAACGTCTTTTCAGTGCGTATGTCCCAAAATGATTTAAAAAGAAAAGCCAAATTCTGGAGAAAAAATAAATAGAAGTGACATTTTGAAATAAAAATCTAATTCTGAGAAAAAGGGATTCTATGAAAAAAGTCGTATTTGAGATGCATTGTGGGACATGTAGTTTATGGGCAACGTGCTTCTGTAGCATGTAACCGTATAATAAACATATTATATTCTTTGCAAGCTCTTGTGGGGCCACATAAAATGAAGTCGCGGGCCGAATGTGGCCCCCGGGCCTTGAGTTTGACACCCCTGCGTAAAGCATGGCAACAGTCTGATACTGGTCTTAACTCAAATTTGACCAAATACACTGGATTTTGCCTTTTAGGGTAAGAAGGTTAATCTGTTTTCTGATTGGTTGACAGCCCATGCTGCTTTTTAAGCTGCCTTTTCATTAGACCTCGTCCTGACATACATTTCAGGGGATTATGGGTACTTTTTCCAGCATGCTGGAGAACATCCAGGTCATAGGACATACGACATATTAATTTATTTTTTGTGCAATGGAGTTCGCCAGTTTAATGTCCACGCATGTGGTTCATCACTTACCTGATACATCAACATGTGTCCCCTCTTCTTCATGTCT
>RQJG01039311.1:18548-39978 GCA_009756435.1 Chionodraco myersi
ACACACACACACACACACACACACACACACGTTGCCAATTTCAAAATCCAATTTCTTATGTAAGCCTGCTCTATATTTGCACATATGCCTTTTTCTGGCAGACTGGTGGATGTCGGCAGCTGAATGTGAATCCAATATGAATCCATATAACACTGGAGATTTAAAAGACACTGTTGAATCATAATAGTATCACAAATTGAACAAACACGCACAGTCGATGTAGGATTTACCACTGTCATTTACATTTGTAATGAGCCATATTGTTGTAACGTTTGATTCAGAATGTCCTGAAAAGTTGGAGTAAAACTTAAAATGAAAGTTGTTGTTTTGCAAGAAGCTAAGAGTTTTTTATAAAAGTTTGAGATTTTTCACGTCTTACCAAATGAGTTATAAAACATGCTTACTTTTACCAAATGATCACTGCTTTTAAAATATTCATTAGCAAAATGGTTCCAGAATAGATCAAAAGCATGTACATTGTGAACCCTTCATCTGCACTTTACGACTCCACTGCAACTACGATCTCTTAAAAATCGTTTTTGTGTGGAATATTTCCAAGAGAGATTATGGAACCATTTCCCAAAATATATTCCAAATCCCTTATGGGAGGACTTCATAATGGTAATCGTCGGTAATAAATGAAAGCCAAACCTCTCCACCACAGGAAACTGCTACTCGTTGGGTCGTAAACAGGTAGCAGTGACATTGACGCTCCAGTTTAATTACCGCGAACTACTCCCCAGTGCTCCTTCTATCTCTCTAATAGCATTTCCACTGCTGTCTCAAATGGTTTGTGGGTACTACACAAGGCCCTCTATCATGTAAACTGTCTATTTGGGGAACATTCGCCCCTCCAGAGCCTGAATCACTCAGCCCTGCTGCAAAATATTAACTATGCATTTTTCTGATGGTGCCGCTGCACTAACAAGCTGAATGGCCTTCGGTAATCCTCAGGCCTTGGTCTTTTTTCTTAATTTCCCCCCCCGTCTCAAGTCAAGGCTGACAGCTCCGCCGTGTATCAACATGTTCACCTGGGGCCGAGCAGAAGGGCAGATAGAGATAATATTGACAGTCGAGTTGGAGTCAGACACAGATAAATGATGCCACTCTGGACAAGACAGAAGTGGAAAGAAGAATGGACAAGAAGAATTTGGGTAAGGAGAGAAAGTGCACACAACTAGGGCTTTAAGCTAAAGATGTATTGATTCTGTTTTTTTTTTTCTGTCCCTGTCTCAGAGGACACGCTTGGCCTATGATGTATGGCCGCCTCATTCTCTGCCGCTGCGAAAGGGGACACAAGTCAGGGAGTCAGGCACTGCGGGAACGCTTTGTACTTCAGGTGTACATCATCACAACTCCACCGAGAGCTGTGTGAACCACAGAGAGAAAAAGACACGTTGACCTGCTTGTTGACCTGCAAGAACATGGCTTCCCGCTGAACTCAATAAATCTCCTGCGCTCACTGCCAGACAACATAACCTTGCCATCGATAAATACAATCTATACACAGATTTGTATTTCCCCCTGGCGATAATACGTACAACTTGTACTGCAAGAGTTGAAGTGTGAGGTTGCAAACACACACACACACACACACACACACACACACACACACACACACACACCACACACACACACACATTGCACACACACACACACACACAACACACACACACACACACACACACACACACAACACACACACACACACACACACACACACACACACACAGATGCTCACACTTCAAAGCAGCGATGGTTGTCTCTCTCTGTGCGAGGCAATTTGCTCTCCCCGAGATCTCTCGCTCCGGCAGCATATAAATAAGCCTGGCACCGAGCGGTCAGACTGCACAGTAACAGCCTGTCAGGTTAGACGGGGACAATAAAGTTGTCTGTCTGTCCCACACACCTGATGAGTGGACCGAGTAGAGCAAAGCACGCATTACACACCCAGACGCTGGTGTTGTCACTGAGACGCCACGCAATCACATACAGGGCGTTATTAGCATTGATTTAATGTACCTCGCTCAACTCCACCAAGCCACAGTTTGATAAGGCTTTCATTCTTCAACACGGAGGGTGTGTTGAAGGTGTCAGGCACAGAGCCAAGGCGAGCATTGTCCTCATAGACCAGTGTTTCTCAAACTTGTTCATACCAAGGACCACTTAACCAATACAAAAACACTCGCGGACCACCTAACTCCACAAATATCTAAAAACACATCGTTTTTCTAGAACAGATTAGAAATCGCCTGAAAATGGTACAAACAAGTGGAAACATGTGTAATGAAGGTGTTGCGCTGGGCTATATCATGCAATCGAAAGTGAAACAGCTCACTCCATTGCGGAGATATTCCCGCGAGAGTGCGGACAACTTAAATGTATTTATTTATTTCAAATGTGAAATGTTACCAATATACTCACGGACCACTGGGGGGCGCTCACGGACCACCAGTGGTCCGCGGACCACACTTTGAGAAGCACTGTCATAGACGAAGAAGGACTAACTGACTTTAGATAAGGGTACAGGATCAAGCACGTACATATCTGCTCATCAATACATGTTGACCCGATGAAATATGCAGAAGTGAGAGAGGTTATTGGTTGGACAGGGATGCCTCTGGCGCTCACTAATAATCCCTATTAGAGCTGCCGTTTCACCCTTATTTTACCTTTTAGACCGATTTGCACATAATCCTTTTAAATTGTGGAGTTTAATGGAAGAATCCTTTCTAATGATTTTAGTTTTTGATGCAGTGGCGTAGAGGTGCAGGGTGACTGCTCGTATGTAGTACAGATGGATCACTGCCAAAGTCACCCTGATGCAGCCGTTTTACCCCTAGGTGTTAACGTGCATCTTTTAAATGTCACAAATCAAGTCATCCATCCCTCCTGGTGGTTAGCACTTCACAGGCTAGCAACAGTTTGCTGCGCTCACAAGTCTTCAGCATCTGCTAATAGGTATTATATGGAGTGTAACTAAGCTATTCATTGTAAATTGCGCAGTCAGGTAGCGTGAGAATAGCAGAATACACTCCATAATCTGTCTTCTTGATAGAGCAAGGTCAGTTTATGTTATAGAACAGGATAGAATATAATAAAAACCTGTATTGTCATTATACAATTAAAACAGAAGAGCTATTCCTTTTTAAGGTGCCATCCAAACATTCAGAAGAAAATAAATTGCTCGGGATCCTATTGTTTTTTGTAGTTGCTGCTAAAGATTGATGGTAATATATGTAAATTGCTAAAGCTGACCATGCCAGCTCTCAACAAGTGTCTCAATTGAATCATGAAAAAGCGATCTGCTAGCCAGTGCAGTTATTACTTTACACAGAGGCCAAGCGGGTGAAAAATGGCCTTCAATATCATGTAATTAAGCTTATGTGAACACTAGCACAGTATTAAACAAACGTGCTAATACTTGCTTCACTAATTAAAGCAGAGGCCCCACTGCACTAAAGCACTTATAGACATAATACCAGCTTGTGATTGCACTTTATTCAAACCGCTATTTTATCCGTCTTTTATTCTCTGCAACAAACTGTTATAAGCTGGCACCTTAAAATAACCCCAATTCACATAACCCGTTTTCCTCAGCCATTGTGTCAGTCCTGATCTTTCCTGATCACTTAATCCCCTTGAGCATGGCTGAAGTAACTAAGGTGTGGTGACAGTATGAGGCTGAAATCAGCTTCTTCGTGTATAAAAGAAAAGACAAATGTGATGCCTTGAAAATCTTTAGTTTGAGTGATACTGAATGAAGTTGCTTATCTGCTCACAAGGGGGCACTGTTGCCATTCACTTCATAAAGTCTCCTCACACGTTATTTTTCATGATTTACTCTTTCTTTGTGATGATATCATACATGAAATGAAATATGTTATTCCTTATAAGCAGAAGGGGGGTATTAACAACAGCTTACCAATTTCTCTCCTTGGTTAAAATGAGCTGAGTGCTGATACGGGGGGCAGTTCCTCCATTGTGCTTGGTGCACACAGGGTCTCTGTTAATTTCCTAGCTCAGTGGCGAGGCAGTCATTATCTGAGGATGGGCATCTACAATGGATAATTATCCTGGGAAAAAGGATTTCAAACTGTGGAGAAAATACTGCTTTCAGCACGGGGGCCTGAATGCACAAAAACACTGGCTAGCAGTTAGTCGTTGCCATTACGTCTCTCAATCTGCTTTTTTCCAGACGCCCAGTTGTGATTTGGACCAACCCCAGACGAAACAATTAAAACAATGTTGTTTCTACATAATTCTATATCTATTGCTGTTTTAAATCAAATTTGATTTGCTGGCTGTAGAGACCAGATAATAAAGTGTGTAATTTGAGTGAAGAGTGCACACAAATGTGCAGTTGGCTCAGGTGCATGCGTACGCACATACCTGCAAATACACTGAAATGAAATTATAGTGGAGGCTGTGTATAAGCTTGACGTGTTTCACTCGCTGTTGAATTCATATCAATAATTGCTATCTTATATTTCAAAGGGAGCATTTTGGAGGTGGGTTGTTTTAAATGGACTCTTCCTTGGTGAGAAAGCATCCAACATCAAAGAGAGAGAGAGTCCATTTATCAGCACAGACACTCTGACTTTCATGCACTGATTTACAATTTTAAAGAATAGGGAGGGCTAGTGGACCTCAATGAGAATCTCCTTCTGCTGTCAATCATTTTATCGGAAAGTCGAAAGATAAATGACTTGACATAATGTCATGTCAATGTTATCTCTACCTCTTACATGCAAATCAATACCACGGTCAATTCCTTTGTGTTCGCGGGGACTCAATGTGAATGATTCAGACTGGGTTTTTCGAAAGATAAAACAGATCCTGTATCAGAAGCGTTTTGACCTCACTGTGCTGAGAGAAGTTCAGTTCGCTCATACGCCCCGTCACCTCAGAACGTAGAAAGTGCTATTTTATTCCACCGTGGACATAATTTCTTATCGGAAAAAACCATGCAGAGAATCAATTGATGCCCAGCAGTGCTGTGCGGTAAACCTAAATAATATTAGAAGCTTCACACACTAGCTTCATACTCACTACACACTATTCCCTCTTCCCCGTTGCAGAAATGTTTGACCAAAGCAGGGCAAGTGAGGAAAAAGCCAGATCTTGAAAAATACATTACATCCTAATAAGGTTATCCTCTATAAGATAAAAGTTAAATAAAATAAGAGGAAATCTCTCTATATCGGGGAATAAGTGGATGACAACACTGTGCTCTGATTTGTTTCTGGTGTACTGCTTTAGCTCAATGTAATTGGCCATACGGTCTGCAGAACACAGGTGATTTACAGATAAGTGGGTCTGCATGAGGCCTGGTTCAGGCTAATGCTCATACACTCACGTCAGCAGTTGGTCTCCTTTTTGTTTCAACTCATTAGACCTGAGTGCTGCAGAGGGCGGGGGAAAGATGGAGCTGAGAGTCTAGAGCTGCAACTCTTAGAACAGCCATGCAAGTATATGTATCATTTCTAAAAGGGAAAGCTTCATAGTGCACTTTACTTACTTTTTATTGTAGCTTGCCAACGGGGGTGCTGGGAAAGTGAAAAATGAGGAGAGACAGAGAGTGAGAATAAATATAATGAATTTAAGGCTCTGTCACGCTAAACCTGTCACTGTCACTTGAATACTTAAGTTTGGGATGTTGGGATTTTCTACTTATCCTCTACCCCCCTCACAATTTAAATCCCTTTCCCAAAGACACATTATTATTCCCGTATCAGTGGATTGTGTGTCCCAGGTGACAGAAGATTAAAATAAAAGATACCCACAAGAAAGACAATTCCAGCCGAAGGTTTTGCAATCTGATTATGAACCATATCGTTTGTATGATAACACACATAGGCCTATACCGTCTCGTTGCTAGAGTTCTTGTCCTCAAAATACCAAAGTCTACCTTTGCAGTGCTATTTCTTTGTAATATATTTAAGTGTACCCACACTTATGAATGGCTATAATACTTAAATGAAAACTTTAGATCAGAAGGCCAACACGGAGTATAAAAGGTGTTTCAATGCCACTGCCTTGGATGAAGTGGTCTGCTGTGTATTAGCTTTGAAAATGCTCCAATGTTAAACAGAATAACTCTTAATTCTTCTGTCTGGCCAAAATATCTCCCTTTAAAATCAGAGCAAAACAGATGCACAGTAGCACTTCTGTGGAAGCATTCAAAACAAATCATCAACTTGTGTTTTTCCATTACTGTCTTGTTGTCTTTCCCCATTAGCTGCAAGCATCAACAAGCAGCCATCTTCTCTTTCAGCGTACTTGACCCCCTCAATTAATCACCCCTCCTCCCTATTTTCCATGAAATGTTTACCGTCTTCCTCTCTGTCCAGCCCTACTCACTCTATCATTTCCTTCCATCTCACCAAGTCTCCAGTGATATCTTCGTAAAAGATGGAGCAGTCATCATGTCAGGGATGGAGAGCCAGCATTCATTAATGATAAAGTTGTGTAGATTTCTTGAAGATATACCACATTGATTCGCCTCACTAAAGAACTCCCTGTTGAGCTGTTTTAACGTAAGGGCATTAGTCAGTATCAGCGCCATATAGATATATATTATATGGCTCTGGTCAGTATGTTTGGGAAATGTGCTTAATCACTTTCTTGGGAAGATTAAAAGATCAATACTATCTGCCCTCAAGGATCACGGTGAGCCGAAGGCATGTTAGCTTAGCATAGCATAAAGACTAGCTTTGTCCAGCATTTACATTATTTACTTATAGAGTTCACTATTAAACATATTTCATATAATATGAAAATCGAGTTACCCGTGAGTTATGAGCCAGATCTATCTTCCTTTGTATGTACATTGTGTTCCTGGCTCTTCCTGTTTTCAGTGTTTGTGCCAAAATAGAAAATCTTTGCTATGAAATATTGCAACTCATTGTGCTCTGTTACAGCAATAGTTCAACCTTTAAGTGAAATACGCTTATTCTCTTTCTTGCTGAAAGTTAGATGCTTGATAGGTTGCCAGTTCTGAAGTTACAGCCAGTAACTAGTTAGCATATAGCATACAAACTGGAAACGTATAAACAGCTAGCCACAGTAGCTACGGCTAGCTACAGTATCTACAATAGTGGGTACAGTATCATACATGTACAAGTACAAATACCGTGGCTTTTTTGACAGTATCATGGTATTATGGTATTTTTTTATATTATTATTGTGCATTTACCATGGCATATTTGACAGTAGGCCTACTATGATTATTTTGACAGTGCCGTGGTATACGTACCATGTTTTTGTTGATTGTAGCATCATGCCAACATATATGTGATAGTACTACCATGGTATTTTTTCCAGAGCACATACTGTTTACTAGGTGTGTGTGGTACTTAAGTTATGTACCATAGTTTATTCCAACCCAGTCTCACGGTATTTCGTGGTATAGTCACGAAATTAATCTATTGACTCGTGTTCACCAACACGATTTCCCCATTTTTTTCGTGTCACACAGAACGATTTTAAAAGCAATGCAAATAATAACAAATTAGAAGGAAACAATTTCTACGGAGCCCCCCTGGTGACATTGGTGAGAAAAATATGAATACGTGGCCATGTATTAATAATGCGTGGCCACGAGTTAATAATGCGTGGCCACGAGTTAATAATGCGTGGCCATGAATTAATAATGCGTGGCCACGAATTAGTTATTATGTTCCCACGCATTAGTAATTCGTGGGAACACAATAATTATTACGCAATAACTAAATCCAGATAGTCTATAGCAGGGCTCTCCAACACGTTGATCGCGAGCAGCTTTTCAGTAGCTCGTCGGCAGCTTTTCAGTAGCTCGCAGGCGCCGCTTGATTATCGATTATAGCGTAGTAAGGTTGCTTCTTGATTTTTCGGTCGCGGCTGGACAATAACGTTTTTTTATTTTAGAATTGTTTCTGTCACACGAATATCAAATTGGTCGGTGATGCAGAGATCAAGGAACAGACGTGACAGCGGCACAGCGACACCATACACGGAGCAGTCTGCTTTCTCCAGCAACACCAGCAGAATGACTCACTCTGAATCAGGCCGTGTCGCTGCGGCTCAGAGACACAGGGAGGGATTTGTGTTTTTTGAAAAACACTCGTTATCGTCATGTCAGGTTTTTGATGGATTTAATCAAGTCTTGGATTGCAGAGTATGAATGTCCTCTTGCTATTTTCAGTAATGTCAAGAAGAAGAAGAAGAAGAAGAAGAAGAAGAAGAAGAAGAAGAAGAAGAAGAAGAAGAAGAAGAAGAAGAAGAACGAAGAAGAAGAAGAAAGAAGAAGAAGAGAAGAAGAAGAAGAAGAGAGAAGGTGAACTATTCAGTGTCAATCCTGTGGAGATGGAGGTTATAAATATCCACAATTAGGGATGTCCCGATCACCTTTTTTTGCTCCCGATCCGATTCCGATCATTTGATTTTGACAATCTGCCGATACCGATTTTTCCCGATCCGATCTTTATGCAATGCATTAAGAGCAAAAAAAAGGTAACAGATAATGGCTGGTCATCCAAACGCGATGAATTCAGCTATCTTGGCTGTTATTTCTTTGGCCTTTTCAACTGTTCTGGGGCAGTTTCTCTTTCCTTTTAAAAGTCTCTGAAAGTGTTGGTTGTTTCAGTGCCGTTACCTGAGTGGCCGCTGTGTACTCGTCGTGTTGTTGTTGGTGTTTGTTTCTCAGGTAGCATATTAGATTGGTCGTGTTGAACGTAGCTCTGTTCTTTCCACCACGCGGAACCTCTGCCTTGCAAACATTGCATCTGGCTGTTACACTGCCTTCGCTTTCAATTTTATAATACTTCCAAACTCCTGACATTTTCTCTGTCCCGACTCCCGAGTCACCAGCTGAACGTAGCCTCTCGTTAGCTTACTGCTACTATTAGACACTGCGCCCACTCTGTTGCCAGATTTCAGAGAAATAAGCAACCAGGTCTATGAAAACAAGCCCAAAGAAAGCAACACATACATGATGTTGTGTAATTTTAAACAAAAACTAAGTCCTCAGGATGACTTTAAGACGTGAACATGTTCATTTTTGTTTTGTAACATTAAATTAAAAAAAAAAATTTCTAAAAAAAAATAAAAAATAATAATCCCGATCCCCGATTTTTTTCTCCCGATCCCCGATTTTTTGAAAATCACGTGATCGGCTCCGATCCCCGATCACGTGATCGGATCGGGACATCTCTATCCAAAATAATGTTCAGCTGAAGTCTCAGCAAAACTCACAACATTTCTGGAGCCTTGTAGACCCAGAAAACTATAAGAACATTCACCAAGCAGCACTGCAAATGTCTGCTTTATTTGGCTCCAATTGCCTTTGTGAAGCAGCTTTTTCTGACATGAATGTCATGAAATCTAAATACAGAACAAGGCTGACTGATGAACATTTAAATGACTCCATTAGAGCGAACCTAAGTGGGTACACTCCAGCATAGACCTGTATGGTGGACTCCATGCAGTGCCATTCATCTCACTGACTGTACAAAAGAGTGAATGCACTTATTTTACACATGTGCCATAAGATGCTGGTGATTAAGGACATTTATGTGAATTCTCAGTGATGTACTTACTATGTGGGCCATAATAATATGTGAGACATTTTCGTTTTCTTGGACCTTCATGTGAAGTTAAGATTTGTGATAAGCTTTATATGCAATTTCACACATGTACAACAGTATAGCTTAATTCAACTGATGATTGCTATGTGAATAAATGTAAGCGATGTGATGCAAGTAGCTCTTGGCCACTTTCATTTTTTCAAAGTAGCTCTCAGATGAAGAAAGGTTGGAGACCCCTGGTCTATAGAAACTGATGACTGAGTGACAACAAGTCGAGTAAAGTTGGAACGATATTGGCAGATTCAGATTTCACGGATCAATAACTCATGAACAAAACGTTGTTCAGACACAAATGACGTCTCCTGAGTACCGTGGTAAGGTTGACAACGAACTACAATCACATTTTGATCAAAAAAAGCCAATACGCGCTGTCCTCCAAACTGGAGACATTACATTGGTCTCTATCTGCAGCCGGAGAAGAGACGTGTGCTCAGGGACTGTCTGCAAAGTGCAACTCCGAAAAAAGAGAATACAATAATATTCAATAACGTCACTATTATACAGTATATTTCTACCAAACTCACTACACACATCAATAGTCTCCTGGTGGTCAGACTACAGCAGAGAGTTTGGAAGAATGTGCTTTTGAATAATTTTGGTGAATATTTATAGTGTAAAATCTTCAATAAATATGGCATCATCTTCAATAACGTTACTATTATACAGTATAAATATTCACCAAAATTATTCCAAACCATATTCTTCCAAACTCTCTGATGTAGTATGAGCAACAGAAGACTATTGATGTGTGTAATGAGTTTGGTAGTAATATACTGTAGAATATATTCTCTTTTTTCGGAGTTGCACTTTGCAGACGGTCCCTGATCACTCGTTTCTTCTCCGGCTGCAGATAGAGACCAATGTAATGTGTCCAGCTCGGAGCGAGGACGGCGCATATTGGCAATATTACAATATGTGATTGTAATTCGTTGTCAACCTTACCACGGTACTTAAGAGACGTAATTTGTGTCTGAATAACGTTTTGTTCATGAGTTATTGATCCGTGAAATCCGAATCTGCCAATATCGTTCTAACTTTACTCAACGAGCCTACGTTTCAAACCGTGCATTTTCAGCAGCCGAATCAAGTGCCTTTAGCTAAGGATGACACTGTGCTTAACTGCAAGGGATTGCAGAATATCATTATAATTCATACCCAAATGAAAATAAAATGAAATCAAATCAAAATGATCCATGCTTCGCGATAATAGCCGTAGCCTACGGTACAGAGTTAGCTATAGTGTTGTCACCTTTATATATACAGTCTATGGTTGTCACTCAGTCATCAGTTTCTATAGACTATCTGGATTTAGTTATTGCGTAATAATTATTGTGTTCCCACGAATTACTAATGCATGGGAACATAATAACTAATTCGTGGCCACGCATTATTAACTCGTGGCCACGCATTATTAATACATGGCCACGTATTAATATTTTTCTCACCAATGTCACCAGGGGGGCTCCGTAGATTTCAGTATTCTGAGGCTCTGAGCCCCATTTCTTTTCGGCAAAAAAAGTCCGACATTATACAATTTAAAATAAAAACAATAATCGTGGCTTGATATTGAGTAAGAAAATGTTTTTGTGAACCACACAGCTTCCGGTCTTCCAAGACCCGACCGGACAAAAAGACGTGGTGCAGGCACGACACTACCAATAGAAATACATTACTTTTAAAATCGCTCTGTGTGACACGAAAAAAATGGAAAAATCGTGTTGTTGAACACGAATCAATAGATTCAATTAATTTTGTGACTATTACACAAAATGCCGTGAGACTTACCATGTCACCGTCAAAAATACCATGGTTAGGGGTACCATAGTACTCATGGTATTTTAAACAGTGCCCAACAGTAAGTCTGTCACGATCACAGGTACAGATCAGAACCCAATAGCACGACTCAGATACAACCAGTGGATAGCAATGTTCAGTTTATTCAGGTCAGGGACAGGCAGGGTCAAAACCAGTAAATCCGTCAGACAGGCAACCAAAACCAGACAGGGAGCAGGCAGGAACTCGATATCCGTAAACAGGCAGGCAGGTAGTGATGTTATGTATTGCGCCAAGGCTTCGGAGCGTGTGTCGAGTAATCCCCGAAGCTTTTTGTGAAGCATGTACCGAGGCTTGTATCGTTTTGGGCCAGTGACGTCACCGATGACAAACGAAGCCTCGCTGCCTGTCGATACCACGTGACTGCTTCAGGAAGCGATTCAGATCGGTTGAACCGTTGAACCACAACGCTCATAATACCCATGGATGTATACTAAGAACCATATTACCCCTCCTGTACCCGGGCCCGGTGACACGATGGAATCAAGAGAGCTCAGACCCTCACTCATATAGAGGTCGGAACATGTCATAAGTATAAATAGATACAAGCAGAAATAAATGTAGGAATAAAAACATCAATAAATACAGGAATACATATGTTACAGTGTTTTCAGGGAGCTTCAGTGTGTGTGCTGTAGCTCAGCCTGAAAGCAGTTGACTCGTGACCGCAGGGTCCCTGGTTCAACGACTGAACAATACGTATTTGTTGTTGTTTATAAAAGCTACAGCTAAATGAGATAATGTAGTTAATAAATGTATTCTTTGATATGGTTTAGCCTTTCTCAGGCTACAACAAGTTTATGAATATTATTAAGGAATTCAAATCCCTCTTTGCAATGTTTACCAGCCTCCTTAGGCTTTTCAATCACAATCATTAAACTGTAATAAATACAATATTGTTAACATGAAAATATGATTTAATGTTCGTTGTTGAGAGTTATTCTAAGGCTTTACTCAATGGGAACTCGGTATGAGATAGAGCACACTGTTGAGATGTCCAATCTGCCTGTTTTACACACTTTGACCAGCAGGGGGGTTTGTGTTCAGATGAAGCCCATGATGAAGCCTCATGAGATGAACTCTTTTGCGAACCAATTGGCTGGAAAGCTTCAAATCTTCATCTCGCCATCACTACAGGCAGGGATCAAAAACCGGGCTGGACAACAAATCTAGGCTAGAGCACAACACTCACTGGAGAGCTTGGCGGAAACGACAAGACAATCTGGCAAAGGACAAGTGATAGTGAGGTGGTATAAATACTGTGGAGTGATGAGGGAACGAGTAACAGGTGAGGGGAAGGGCTGAGGAGACCAGGTGAGGGAAGTGAGCTGATTACAAGGGCCTGGAGGAAGGCGGGATCTGAAATGACAGGAGAGTTTAGATGAGCCACCAAACAAACAATAATAGAAGTGTCTAACTTGTGACAAAGTCGAACTATTTCTTAACAGAGATATCTTGCCGTCTGCAGTTGAATATATACCACTTTAAAGAAGATAGTGTTTATTAAAGGTATTCTGTTCTTCCATCATTCCGTTCTTACAAAATGCAGCATTTTCCTACAAAAGGAGTAATCACAAGTTATTATTTTTCTCCATCTCCAGAACTTTTGCCGGTTGCTACAAAGTGCAGCACTTGGTATGTGTCTGTGCGGTATCAGTATTCACCACAAAATGTCTGTAGTGGGAGAAAGGGAGCTTGGCAAATCTTCAGGTTTGTGATTATCTCACTTTTTTGCGTCTTTTTTCCCTGGTCCACGCAATCTCTCTTTTGCTCCATCTCCTCAAAACTGTATGCCCATACCCCACACACACACCACAACACACACACACACACACACACACACACACACACACACACACACACACACACCCCACCACACACACACACACACACAACACACACACACACCACACACCACACACACACCACACACAACAACACACACACACACACACACATACACACATACACACACACACACACACACACACACACACACACACACCACCACACACTGCATATAGGCTTCATTTCTCATTACTATCTGTAAGACATCACCCCCCCCCCTTCCCCTTAATTGTTCATCCATTTCCCCAACACTCTCGTTATTTCTCATTGTCTACATTTCTCCCTCTACCTCTCCTCCCTGAGCTCTATCTCTCTCTCCCCTTCACTGTCTTAGCCCTGCCTTGTGTGTGGTTGTAAGAAAAGGTGTTTCGACCTGACATTGAGTTTGTTCAGCACGTCAGTCCATAGCTGCTGGAAGCTCTGTGGGGTCCTCTGGGGTCGGGTTTTGTTGGTTGTGGAGTGCAGTTGTCCAGCCAAGCCTCATTCTGAATACAAACCTGGAGCTCACCTCTGAGGGGGGAGACAGGGAGAAGGCTGAGAGGAGGAGTGGGGAGAGGAGGAGGGGGGGGGGGGTCATCACCACCTCTTCTTCCCTCCATTCATCCCTCCTAACCCCTCTCCTCCTTCGCTGTTCTCCTCTTACTCTATGCCTCAATGCATATACATAAAGTACACACACTCAGGGTAGTCCAACGGCCCTGGGCAAAGACCTACAAATACAAGCTTCAACACACACACACACACACACAACACACACACACACACACACACACACACACACACACACACACACACACACACACACACACAACACACACACACACACACACACACACACACACACACACACACACACACACGTCACACAACACACACACACACACACACACACACACACACACACACACACACGCGCGGTTGCGATATCTGACTGAGATGCCCAGAGCTGCTCTCTCCCTTGTACTGAGCTTTGTATGATGTTCACCTTTACTCAGACTTCTTCTCAACTCAATAAATCTCTGTCCACACTTTCACTGTAGTTTTTTTAATCCGAATTTAAGTCCATTGTGTTTTTAGCCGGACTACAAATCTCCTTTTTCCTTTAAGTTGTTTAATGCGCTATTGAAACACTTCATCACTATTTAGGGGCTTCTGATTCTGACTAATGCAATATTCATTATGATAGTGCATATTTATCAATACTGTTTGATATGTTGACAAGCCATCTCAATCATTATGAGTGATTCCAAATAATTATTCCAGATCTAAACATTTCCCCCTCGCGTTGGGTTGTACAGCACACTCAAATATAATTAATTAATTATTTGCTGTTGGTTATGATCTGACTGTTAACGCCAGGAAAGAAATAAGACCTACCTCCACGGTTGCAGGCAGATTTGCTGGAGCAGCAAAATACTCTATTGATGAAGCACGACAGTGTACAGTATTTCATGTGCTGAGTAATTTTCTAAATGGTCAAGGGGTAGCAAATGGTTTTGCAGCCTCTCAGCGGGGGGAACGCTTGCTCATCAGAGTAAAAGGAAATGGGGAAAGAAATGCATTGAATTGTGAATCTCTTTAACTGGCAGCATGAACGGAGTTTTTGACTAATGAAAAGAAAATGTTCAACACATTGCTTACTTACTGCTTGCTGTACCTTTTTGGGCTTTATAACTGTCATGTCTAACTTTCAAAAGACCTCATGAAAGACGACACAGGAAGTGAGGATACCCGGCCCGGAGGAAGCCCGGGGTCCCCTTCTGGAGCCAGGCCCAGAAGGAGGACTCGTCGGCGAGCGTCTGGTGGCCGGGCTTGCCACGGAGCCCGGCCGGGCCCAGCCCGAAAAGGCAACGTGGGCAACACCTCCGCTTCTCCGTCCCGCGGGCCCACCACCTACGGGAAACATCGATGGGGTCGGGTGCGCTGCCAGAAGGGTGGCAGTGAAAGCGGAGGGTCTCGACGGACCAGACCCGGGCGGCAGAAGCTGGCTTTGGGGACGTGGAACGTCACCTCTCTGGGGGGGAAGGAGCCGGAGCTTGTGCGGGAGGTGGAGCGTTACCAGTTGGATCTGGTTGGGCTCACCTCTACGCACAGCGTCGGCTCTGGAACCTTACTTCTGGATAGGGGTTGGACTCTATTCTTCTCCGGAGTTGCTCAAGGTGTGAGGCGCCGGGCGGGTGTGGGGATACTCACAAGTCCCCGGTTAGGTGCTTCGTTGTTGGAGTTTACCCCAGTGGACGAGAGGGTCGCCTCCCTACGCCTGCGGGTTATGGGGGGGAAAACTCTGACTGTTGTGTGTGCTTATGCACCCAACAGCAGTTCAGAGTATACGGCCTTCTTGGAGACCCTGGAAAGAGTCCTGTATGGGGCTCCTGAAGGGGACTCCTTAGTCTTGCTGGGAGACTTCAACGCACATGTGGGCAATGATGGAGACACTTGGAGGGGCGTGATTGGGAGGAACGGCCCCCCTGATCTGAACCGGAGTGGTGGTTTGTTACTGGACTTCTGTGCTAGTCATGGATTGGCCATAACAAACACCATGTTCGAACATAAGGATGCTCATAAGTGTACGTGGTACCAGAGCACCCTAGGCAGAAGGTCCATGATCGATTTCGTTATCGTATCATCGGACCTGAGGCCGTATGTTTTGGACACTCGGGTAAAGAGAGGGCGGAGTTGTCAACTGATCACCATCTGGTGGTGAGTTGGGTCGAGTGGCGGGGGAAGCCTCTGGATAGACCTGGTAAGCCCAAACGTGTAGTTCGGGTGAACTGGGAACGTCTGGAGGAGGCCCAAGTTCAGGAGGCCTTCAACTCACACCTCCGGCGGAGCTTTTCGGGCATTCCTGTGGAGGTTGGGGACATTGAACCAGAGTGGTCGGTGTTCAAAGCCTCTATTGCCGAAGCCGCGGCGGGGAGCTGTGGTCTCAAGGTCCTAGGTGCCTCAAGGGGCGGTAACCCTCGAACCTCCTGGTGGACACCGGTGGTCAGGGAAGCCGTCCGACTGAAGAAGGAGGCCTTCAGGGATTTGTTATCCCGGGGGACTCCCGAGGCAGTTGCAAGGTACCGACAGGCCCGAAGGGCAGCAGCCTCATCCGTGGCCGAGGCAAAGCAGCGGGTGTGGGAGAAGTTCGGAGAAGACATGGAGAAGGACTTTCGGGCGGCACCAAAGTTGTTCTGGAAAACTGTCCGACACCTCAGGAGGGGGAAGCAGGGAACCATCCAAGCTGTGTACAGTAAGGATGGGACGTTGTTGACCTCAACTGATGGAGTGTTAGGGCGTTGGAAGGAACACTTTGAGGAACTCCTGAACCCGACAACTCCGCCCTCTATGTTAGAGGCAGAGCTGGAGTATGACGGGGGATCAACACCAATCTCCCGGTGGGAGGTCACTGAGGTCGTTAAACAACTCCACAGTGGCAAAGCCCCGGGGGTGGATGAGATCCGCCCGGAAATGCTGAAGGCTCTGGGTGTTGAGGGACTGTCATGGTTGACACGTCTCATCAACGTTGCGTGGAAGTCGGAAACAGTACCGAAGGAGTGGCAGACCGGGGTGGTGGTCCCCCTTTTCAAAAAGGGGGATCAGAGGGTGTGTGCCAATTACCGAGGCATCACACTACTCAGCCTCCCCGGGAAAGTTTACTCCAAGGTACTTGAAAGGAGGGTCAGGCCGATTGTCGAACCTCAGATTGAGGAGGAACAATGCGGATTCCGTCCTGGTCGTGAAACGACGGATCAGCTTTTTACTCTCGCAAGGATCCTGGAGGGGGCCTGGGAGTACGCTTATCCGGTCTACATGTGGTTTGTAGACTTGGAGAAGGCGTATGACCGGGTTCCCAGGGAGTTACTGTGGGAGGTGCTGCGGGAGTATGGGGTGAGGGGGTCTCTACTCAGGGCCATCCAATCTCTGTACTCCCCAAGCGAGAGCTGTGTCCGGGTCCTCGGCAGTAAGTCGGACCCATTTCCGGTGAGGGTTGGCCTCCGCCAGGGCTGCGCTTTGTCACCAATCCTGTTTGTAATATACATGGATCGGATTTTGAGGCGTAGTCATGGGGGAGGGGGTCTGCGGTTCGGTGGACTAAGGATTGCACCACTGCTTTTTGCAGATGATGTGGTTCTGATGGCTTCATCGGTCTGCGACCTTCAGCACTCACTGGATCGGTTCGCAACCGAGTGTGAAGCGGCTGGGATGAGGATCAGCACCTCAAAATCTGAGGCCATGGTTCTCAGCAGGAAACCGATGGACTGTTCACTCCAAGTAGGGAATGAGTCCTTACCCCAAGTGAAGGAGTTCAAGTATCTCGGGGTCTTGTTCTCGAGTGAGGGATCAATGGAGCGTGAGATGGGCCGGAGAATCGGAGCAGCGGGAGCGGTACTGCAGTCGCTTTACCGCACCGTTGTGACGGAAAGGGAGCTGAGCCAGAAGGCAAAGCTCTCTGTCTCCCGGGCCATTTTCGTTCCTACCCTCACCTATGGTCATGAAGGATGGGTCATGACCGAAAGAACGAGATCGCGGATACAAGCGGCCGAGATGGGTTTTCTCCGCCGGGTGGCTGGTGTCTCCCTTAGAGATAAGGTGAGAAGTTCGGTCATCAGGGAGGGACTCGGAGTTGAGCCGCTCCTCCTTCGCGTCGAAAGGAGCCAGTTGAGGTGGTTCGGGCACCTAGTTAGGATGCCACCTGGGCGCCTCCCTAGGGAGGTGTTCCAGGCACGTCCAGCTGGGAAGAGACCAAGGGGTAGACCTAGGACCAGGTGGAGGGATTATATCTCTTCGCTGGCCTGGGAGCGCCTTGGGATCCCCCAGTCAGAGCTGGTTGATGTCGCCAGGGAAAAGAAAGTTTGGGGCTCTCTGCTGGAACTGCTACCCCCGCGACCCGACCACGGATAAGCGGGAGAAGATGGATGGATGTCTAACTTTGACCTTCAAAATGCTTCTTCAGTGATCAGATCTCATGCACCACTCCTGCTGGAACATGTTCAGCTCATGCAAATATGATTGCAAGTCTGGAAGACACTCGCATCAGGTTATATGCAGTGTGTGCATGTCCACAGAGAGAATGCGATCCTATATTGGACCCTTCAACTCAGAGGTAAGGCAAGTTTATTTATATAGCACTTCTCTGTACGCGACAATTCAAAGTGCTTTACAAAACAAATTAAAAGACTTTTTAGGAATAAATACAGTAAAAACACATTATAATGGAATTTTACAACAGGCATTACAAAGCAAAGATAATAAAATAATAAAAATAAACACCACAGGTATACAATACATGTTTAAAAGGCATACTGTAGTTCGAATATGAGCATCTCAATTAAAAGCAGCGGCAAAGAGATATGTTTGGATTGAACATTTTTGCATAATGGATTTTCCACAACTCACATAGACTTGCATGAATGAAGTGTGATGTTTTAGACGGTTGAAGTTGTGGGAATAGCTGGAGAACATATGGTATGTTGTGGAAAATTAAGGCACCAGATACATAGACGTGCAATAAGTAGAGGTAGGTAGGGGATGCTTTTTAACAATTCCTCCCGTCCACCTTATTGAGAAAATACTCTAATCATGTTGTCAAAATTCTTAAAGGGTTGATTGTAAAAATCCAAGGGAAATTGTCAAAAATGGTTGGCGTATTGATGTGTTTTGGTATCATCCAAAAGAGGTGCCTTGATGGGTCATCTGCTCTAAATTCAAATATTCCAGTAGTGAGAAGAACCAAGGGTAATTATTTGTTGAGAGCTCATGTAATCCGAAAATCCACCCATAGCATTTTAAATCACCAGAGGCAGCAGGAATAATGAATCTGTGTGTACGTCATAAACATGTAAACTGGCTGGGCCGGGAGGTGCAAGAATAATGAGAGGCAGTCTAAACAGTCCGTTATCATCTATGCCTTTAGAGTGGGTCCTTTACCCTGGCCCCTGCAAAGTATATTGGTAGCATTATAGCATAGCGGTCCTCAATTTATCAATAGAAGAACCAATGTGTCACTCCAGCAAACACACAGGCTGCATTTGCATTCAAGATAACGAGACCTGTCATGTGAATTTTATACTCTGTCTCCTCGCTCTGTTGGTGCTGTCCTTCTTTTTTGCTCTCTTCCCTTTTTTCTCGCTTTGGAAATTTGGATGAAAGCTCCTCCCGTGACCACGACTGTTCTTCATGGACCACTCGAATATTCAGATTCTAGTGCGTTGCAGATCAATTATTCATGAATTGTTTTGAATAGCGCCATTTCTTTTATTCTATTCTACAAAAATGTGTTTCTATTGGTTTACATGCATTACATACATTGGTTTTCCCCCCACCTATTGTCGCATGCTTCCTGCAGCCACAGCTGGTACCAACTCTGGTTTTCACTTCGGCTTTTTCTTTATCAGCCTGCTTCCATTATGTTTGCCTTCTCCCCTCTCCTTTTGCAAAAATATAATACGTTTTCAGAGAGCGCAAACAAAATGTACCTATTACCTGTTCTGAGAAGGAAAAACTGAATTAAAATGCGGTGTTGACAGACCAATCCGGAGAGAGTAAACAATATCTACGGTGGTGGGCAACGACATAATCCCTATACGCGCAAGACTCCATACGCTGTACCGTGCGTGTATATAATGTGCCCTCCACAGGATGGGTGTGCAATAAAGGCCAAACTACAGCTGTGATAGAGACAGAGATCCCATCGCCAAATCCAATAAGAGGACTAGAATTTCATTACAGATGTTCAGCTTGGATATGACGGCTCCATCAATAACCACCCCACGTGTGAGAGATGTGAGCATGACGCAGTCAAAGTCGCACAGCCATGGCAGAATCTATATCGGATTGTTTCAAAGCTCCACTAGCCTGAGTCGTCTTCTCTCTCAACGCCTCTTTGTACTTGCTGATGCTTCTCTTTCAGTCTCTCTCCTTCTCTCTTTCTTTCAGCTTTTTTTTGGTCTTGACAATAGAAATGTCCAGTCTTTCTTCATTGGAGCAAGGAATTACATCTCAAGTGGTCTAGTTCAATACTGCTGTCCACTCTTCTCTGCTGACAGAGTAGATGTTTGCTTCAAAAAAAATATACGGCCCTTGCTATGATTTCCAATTGCATTCTGTCTCTCTCCTCCAAGCCGAAACAGTTTTCACCTGTCAAACAACTTTTCATTATCAACACCTTTTGTTATTTGACAGCAAAGTGTTGTGCGTCGGCAACTTTGTTAAATGATTTTTGTTAGTTTAGTTATTGATGTTCCACATCCTGTTTTATTTTGTATTCACCTTGTCTCGTTCCTGGTTCATTTTCTTCCTGCCTTGGTTGTTTTCCCGCCATCATCAGTGTCTGCCCCGCCCCTGATTGTTTCCACCTGTGCCCACTTCCCTCTTGTATATAGTGTCCTGTCTTCCTTTGTTTGTTGCCAGATTGTTTTGTGTCTTTTGCCAAACTCTCCAGCGTTATCCTATTTGCATCTAATTAGGGCCTGAGCACGTAGTGCAAAGACCTATTGAAATCGTCAGTATTATTAGGGCCTGAGCACGTAGTGCAAAGACCTATTGAAATCGTCAGTATTATTATTCTTCTGTTACCGGTTCTGCACTTTCGACCTGTTTTTGAGGGGGTTTCGACACTATTCATGTAGCGACATTTGGCAACGCCGCCAGGACCGGTGAAAATGTTAACATTCTGGATTCGATGGGAGAACATTTTTCAACTTGCTCTCTAGCGCCACCTGTGTAACTTTAGTGTTTCGAACAATTTACAAAGTCGCAGCGTAAGTCTGACGGACCTGACATTTTGCACACTTATCCGGGTGGAGCAGCTCTACATATTATCCTCTCATATCCCGAAGCTCCGCCTACTTTGATTTTTTTTAAATTAGCATAATGTGAAAAACATTGAAATATTAACTTAAATTCCAATTTCTTGATTTTCCAAACCAAACTTATTGCACAGCATCAATGGAGGGGCAGACACATTACCGTACAAAATGAGCACGAGGTGTGGAAAAATGTGGCCGACATCAATCAAAACGTATTAGCAAAAGGGTGTGGCCTACACATAAATGCTCACAATTCATCCAAAATGTATCCAAATATCACAGATTTCGGTGGATAGGTTCAGTGTGTCTTGGGGAATAGGCACAACAAAC
>RQJG01039336.1:3309-50809 GCA_009756435.1 Chionodraco myersi
CACACACACACTGACAGCTACAAGACGTCTTTCTGTTGCGTGCTTACAATGACAATAAAGCGTCTGATATAGTTGCTTCTTTGATATCGTCCTCAGTGAGCTTTGAGGATAAGAAAAGGGAGAACTTTGAGCGCGGGAACCTGGAGCTGGAGAAGAGACGCCAGGCTCTGCAGGAGCTCCAGAGGAAGGAGCAGGAGAGGCTGGCTGCTCTGGAGAGGGAGGAGTACGACAGGAAGGTGAGATCCTGAACATATTCATCTCTCTTTTACACACCGCATGCATCCAGCATTTGCATTGGTCACAGCTGATGGGTTGTGTGTGAGGCTGAAGAAATATTTGCATTCATAATCAGTGGTGTCATTTAGGTAGTACATTAACTCAAGTACTGTCTCGAAGTAAAACATGTAGTTACTGGTACTAGGCCTTCACGATATTGGAAAAAACTGACATTGCGATTTTCTTCCCCAGCGATTTGAAAGAAAATTGAAGAAAAGACCGGTTTTTTTTTTTTTTCCAAACCATCCTTTCTAGAACTTGAACTTGAACTTAGAACTTAGAACTTTAATGATACAATTGGTATTTTTCTAACTATATTTAACCGGATGAAGGATTTTAGTGACGGACGTCTGGATCTTAAGTTATCAGAGCAACGAGCTGAGCTAGCTCGGTTAGCAGCGCCGAACTGGAGAAACACGTGAAACCACTTTATTCAGTGTTTCTACCTTTAATCACGGGGGCCGTTTGCTCTGGAGATTTGATTGTGATCGGTGGTTTGCTGTCACTCTCTCAAGTACTCCTGACATGAGAGCCGCGCCAGTTTTCCTTTTGTAGCAAGCAGCAAAATAATTGTAACATGACGAGTTAATTTGCCTTCTTAAGGTGGGGTAGGTAATTTTGGAGAAACCAGCTCGAGTGGCTAGAATTTGAAAATACACAGCCGGAACAAATCTGCCACTTCCTCACAGAGCCCCTCCCCCAACACACACGAACGCGCACATGACCAATGAGGGTACGAGATCAGTTTGTGCCCCGATGGAAGGCTGACAGGCAGGTAGGCCATCCAGTTACTTTAGCCGGCTCAGATGATTGGTCGTGCTTTTTACAGCGCCACGGCTTCCACAGATGATATTTTTGTCAAAGCACTTAAAGGTGGGGTAGGTAAGTTTCAGAAACCGGCTCGAGATACACTTTTTGTTATATTCCATGGAATGCTCTTAACATCCCGATAGCAATGAATATCTGAAGTGCTTTGACAACAAATCCATAAAAAAATTCCATCTGTGGAAGCCGTGATACTGTAAAAAGTACAACCAATCGGTTGTACTTGGTTGTACTTGGATTGCCGCCCTGTCTGTCAGCCTTCCATCTCGTGCCCTCATTGGGCGTGCCCTCATTGGGCGTGCATTGCAGCAGTACTTCAATGACTCGCCAGCAACAGGCGGCCACTTCCACCCGTCTGCTGACGTCATGTGCGCGTTCCTGTGTGTTGGAGGAGGTGCTCTGTGAGGAAGTCTGAAGGAAGGGGCGGATTCTTTTCGGCTGTGTATTTTCAAATGTTAGTGCGCTCGAGCCGGTTTCTCAAACTTACCTACCCCACCTTTAATATCGCAAATCCTAAAGATACAAAAAATAAAAATCGTCACGACACGATATATCGTGCAGCCCTAACTGGTACGTTTTACATTATGCTACTTTCTACTTGTACTTTACTTCATTTTGGAGGCAAATGTTGTACTTTTTACGCCACTACATTAATTTAAAAACATTTAGTTACTAGTTACTTTGCAGATTTAGGTAATTGTTACACATTATATTTTAATATTAACGCTTAAGCTAACCCATAGTGTATAACGTCCTTTATTTACCCCCAACTTTACCGAGTGCAACATGGAAGTGATGAACACATGAATGCAACAATCAACGAATACTTTTACTTTTGGTCGTTAAAGTACTTTGTATTGCTAATACTTTTACTTAAGTACCATTTTGAATGCAGAACTTTAGCTTGTAGCTGAGTGTGTATACAAGTGAGTACTTTCCCACCTCCTCCTATTGTAACAGCCTCACTAACCCACGTTGAATCACTCAGCAAGCTACAGAAACTAGGAGGAAATGAAAATGCATCGGAGTGACATGTAAACAAACAAAGGAGCTGTTTGTTTTCTCAGGAGCGCGAGCGCATGGAGCAGGAGAGGAGGCGGCAGCACGAGCTGGAGAAACAGCTGGACCGACAGAGAGAGATAGAGAGACAAAGAGAGGAGGAGAGACGCAAAGAGATCGAGAGGAGAGAGGTACGGAGGAGGAAATGGTTTGAATTGAAGAGTTACGGTTGAGTTGAGGTTTGCAGACGTGTGAGTAAATCTGCTGCAGACAGCTCTCACTGCGCTCTGACAGCAACGCCTCGTTCACGCTGCCACAGCAGATGGGAGTGTGGGATGAACGGATCATATGTAATGGGATGAAATATCCACTCCAAATATCCACTTATGTTACAGAACACATATATCTGTTTACACTCTACATCTATCATAATAAGACTTCCTTTATTTCTCCCACGGCGACGTTTACAGCGTACCGGCAGTAAAGATGCGTTGCTGATCAAAGAGAAGCTAAAAACATTCGACAGACACACATTCACAACAAAGTAGATACACCGTGGTAAAATAATTAGTAGCAGTATTTAAGTAACGTATACAAAAATGTAAGGACACGGTAACAATATCCAGTCCACATATAAACTTACGCTTGTTTATGTTGTATTAGAAAACCCAACATTCCACTGTGCAGAATTTAATTTGACTTTTTCATTTTATATTCTTTACTCTATATAAGATGTATGGAGTTGACATATTTCTGCACCGTTCTCACTCATTACAGGTCCCGTGTCGGGGCCATTTCACTGATCATGATTCCATCGTTGAGGTCGACTAGAATAGATTCACATTGTTCAATGTTCCAAACTCACATTGGTTTCTCACAGCATCTCTGTAGAGTCTGTGTCTCTGTCCTACACGGCTTGTTGGAGCTCCCCCCCCCCTGTGAGCCCCAGTGGCCTCTGGCGAACACAAACGAAACGCCAGCCTGCGAAACCAGCCCGAACACACACACACACACACACAGCACACACACACAACACCGGCGCAGAGCACACACACGCGAGGAGAAATTCAGGGAGCTGCAGCGAGAAATAGATTGCAGTTGTGTGGAGGAACGTCCGCGGACCAACGTAACGGCTCCGCGGACGTAACGTGTTTAGAAGGTTTTTACTCGGGCTACAAGGGTGCACTTTGAGGCTTTGGTACTTCTGGCAGGACCGTGTTACTAATGCAGAAACACCTTCATAACGCACAAGGGGGCGGGTCATAACCGGAGAAGCATGACATGGGACCTTTAAATTATATTTCCTCCTGTTTTTTTATTTCTTTAGTATATTTTGTTGGACATTGTTGGAGGAGCCTTCAGATATTCATGCAAGGACACTACTGTAGCTATTATATTTGTATACAAGATCTTAGCGTGTGTGTGTGTGTTTGTGTGTGTGTGTGGTGTGTGTGTCTGTGTGTGTGTAGACTGCTAAGCGTGAGATGGAGCGTCAGCGTCAGTTGGAGTGGGAGCGTCAGCGCCGCCAGGAGCTCCTGACTCAGAGGAACCGCGAGCAGGAGAGCATCGTGCTGCTCAAGGCCAGGAAGAAGACTCTGGAGTTCGAACTGGAGGCGCTGGTAATTCAGACACACACACACACACACACACACACACAGACACACACACACTATCGTCATCTCTCGTCACAATCGACACACACAACCACAACACACACACACACACACACACAACAACACAACACACACACACACAGCACACACACACACACCCTCGCACAGACACACGGCACACACACACACATGACACTCTCTACAGCCAGTAACACACACACACAGACACACACACCCTGCTCTCTCTCTCACACACACAGCACACACACACACACACACACCTACACACACCTACATACACACACACAACACACACACACAGTCACACGTCTTCACACACACAGACACACAACAACTATCTCTCTCTCTCACCACACACAGCATCAACCACACACACACAGCCACAGACAGCACACACGAGCACACAGCACACACCACACAGCACACAGCAACACACACACACCCTCTCTCGACAGACTACACGCACATGCAGACACAACACATACACTCTCCTACACACACATCACAAGCACACACACACACACCGCTCTAGTCTCTCTCTCCACACACACACATTCAGCCAGCAACACACACACGCAACACACACATGACATACAGCACAGCACACAGCACACACACACACACACACAACACAACACACATCACACTCTCACTCTCTCTCTCATCACACACTCTCTATTCTCTCTCAACACAGCACAACACACACAGCACTCTTCTCTCTCGTCTCTCTCTCGCTCTCTCTCTTCTCTCTCTCTTCTCAGCAACACACACACAGCACACACACACACACTCTCTCTCTCTCTCTCTCTCTCTCTCTCACACACACTGTACAGAGAACACAGGGC
This sequence comes from Chionodraco myersi, assembly GCA_009756435.1. Classification (NCBI taxonomy): domain Eukaryota; kingdom Metazoa; phylum Chordata; class Actinopteri; order Perciformes; family Channichthyidae; genus Chionodraco; species Chionodraco myersi. Next base: position 7,889 of record RQJG01039336.1, read on the forward strand.
CACATCCGGAGTATTTCAAAGTGCTTGACACCAAGAAGAGGAAGTGAAAACACTGCACAATAAAACCAAGCAATATAACAAAGGAAACATTAAGAGTTTTAGTTTCATTGCACATTTAAGAAAGCTGTTGTTCCAATTCTGGGAATATAAATAAGATTGTTAACGGATATAAGATGCTGTCGCGACCAAGTCTCTTCAAAGAAAAACAAATATTGGAAAACAAAGGAAAGTTTCTTCAAAGATAACCCTAAAGCAATACACTAAGGCCAACAGGAAAAACTGTCAACAAGTTCTGTATTATTAAAGCAAGTATTAAAACAAAGGACAACTTAAGAACAATGCAACCATGTAAACGAGGCATACAAACAATAGCAACTGTTTTAGTTTAAAAACAATGACATGGAGCGACAGGTCGTTAAAGCTCAATAAGTAATCTTTGTTTGTTCAAAATGTTCATACGGCTGACATCTTAGAGCAGGGGGTCAGACTCAAACACAACTGGGTGCTAGTGGAGGGCCGGACTGGTTCAATGTTTACTGCAGAACGTATTGAAATGAACTTATTGCACATTTTAAACCTGGAACTAACGAAGCTTAAATTATTGCCTATAAAAACAACATTAAATAATCAGGGTATTCATTTCTTATGGCTCTATCTGCAGCTTCTCCAGAGTCATTTCTTATGAGTACATTTCCCCACAGGCCAACAACAGCTTCAACAAAACTATTCCCCTCAGAGAGAAACCAAACATGTCCTGTTGTCGTGAGAGAAAGTGCAGAAGGAAGCATCCATTGAACTCAGTGTGCTGCTCTGAGATGCTAGCTCAGATACTTGGCGTCTCATCAGGGGGAAAGGTCATCAATGTTTGGGCTCTGAGCGGAGGAGACCCTCAGGATGGAGGGAAGGTGCAATATACCGGCGGGCCAGATCGAATAGGAATTAGAAATTATCCTGCGGGCCGAAATTAAATCCACCAAGGGCCTGATTTGGCCCCCGGGCCTCGAGTTTGACACAATACATGAATACATTTTAAATAAGCTTGTAAAAATAAAAACATTTAAGTTTAATTATTAAGAGACTTAAGTTCAAATAACTCAATGGATTTAGTACAGTACACTTTATTTACCAAAGTATCCATAACAATAAATACTAGAGATACTTGGAGTCGATTCAAATAATTAGTTTCATACTCAAGTTGTTTGAGTCTGTAACTGAAATGTATAAGGCAAAGAAAACACGTGTGCCAAGATATGAAATGCTCGAAGTGGAATGATCGCATTAGGAGGATATATTACGGGAATGTTCAGCTTCATGCTTCCAAGCATCTCTCTAAGTCACTCAACGACTCGCAACCACAATCATTCGGACAGGAAGCTCAGGTAAAGTCATGAAAGATGTTTTATTTATTTAGATCTGATGGTCTTTGCAGGATCCCAGCATGGTTTACAGAGATGCAGAAATGTACTTGTATCTTCATAAACGTGGATTCTTGCATGCTTTGTCATTAGTACACAGTATTTCACAACATTTCTCAGTATCTCATTAAATGCGTTAAAACTTTAACAAACCACGACAAAAAATAAACACATGAACTTGTAACAACCACACATCTTGAGTGATTGTCATTAATGAAGTTTAAGGTCATCAGTTCCACAAAATTAATAATCATAATTATAAACGTGGGACAATTAATCGACTAATTGCCTGAATTGGTTGACCATAAAAATGAGTGGAGGGCAGTTATAGTACACAGTGTTTCTCAATGTCGAGGAAGGATGCTCCAGAGCCACTATTTCAAGGATGCTACGTCATCGAGTGCCGCCGAAGGACTGTTCCAATGTCCAGGCTCCTTGGAATTCTACCGAGCCCGGCGTCCTTTGTTACGGGAATTTTCGAGGCTGCACATGTGCATACTCCGGTCTTAAAATCCCCACAATGCTTTGCGCACGGAGCAATTTCCCAATCTTTGGCGGAAATCGAGCTCCATGTAAGGCGGGGCCTGGTTCCACCATTCTTCATTTTCCGAGGCTAGGAAGGATTCTTGCCTCGCTTCTGAAGGACCTGACTCATGTCCTACCAAGCAAGCGTCCTCGACATTGAGAAACACCCAACCTCTTCAGTGAGCAGTCCTTTAGCTTTATTGTCACCAAAATATAATTTAACAATGTGTTCATACTCTATGTGTTTAAGTAAGGTGGGGACATTCAACACAAACTGTTATAATTTTAATAAAATTTTATTTGAAATGAAAGAAAAAACATTGAATGCCTGACTTTTTGAGCCAGGGCAATTAAATTCTACAAAATAAAAGAGCACTTTAAAAAGATAATTTGAAGATAGATAAGAGAGGGTGAGGTACATAGGAGGAGGATACGGTGGATGAGGTAAGGATTGAGGTGGATGGAGAATTGAGAGATTAAGGAGGAAGGGGAGGTGTGGAGAGGTATGGAGAGGTATGGAGGTGTACAGTATGGAGGTGTACAGTATGGAGGTGTACAGTATGGAGGTGTACAGTATGGAGGTGTACAGTATGGAGGTGTTTCTTTAAGAGAAAACCCTATACAGAAATACGATAGAGAGGGAGATGAGGAAGGGTAGATGGCTGTGGGGTGAGGAAGATGAAGGAGAAGAGAGATGAAGAGGGGGAACAAGAGGGAGCTACTGTCGTCATAAACAACTAGCAGTGGCCTCTATTATACTCCTCTCTTTTCTTCTCTTTTTTCTTATCCTTTCTGCTTTTCTTCCTCTGCATACGTACCCTTCCTTCCACGGGGGTCTGCCCTTCTTCTGGGTCCTTCACCTCTCCCTCTGCTGCCTCCGTCTGCTTCAGGTCGGACCCTTCTTCTGGGTCCTTCACCTCTACTGCCTCCGTCTGCTTCAGGTCGGACCCTTCTTCTGGGTCCTTCACCTCTACTGCCTCCGTCTGCTTCAGGTCGGACCCTTCTTCTGGGTCCTTCACCTCTTCCTCCACCTTCTTCTCTCGGATCCTGCAGCTCTGGTCTTTCAGGACTGCCGCCCAGCTGCGTTTTGTCACCTCTCCCATTTCCATTTTCTGCAGAGCGACCTCTCCGGCCTCGGTGTTCGGTAAGTCGGGGAACTGTTCCACTTCCTTCCTCTCTTCCGTCACCTCTGACGTTTCACAGCTCTGGCCTCTATTGTCCGGGTTGTCCATCTCCTTTACAATAATCCCCATCTGTGTTACTTTCAACGCCTTGACTCCTTTCCTCTCTTGTTTCTTCTCCTTTCTGCTTTTCTCTTTCAGCAGCACTTCCTCTCCTGCCTCGGTCTTTGACTCGGAGACTTCTTCTGGGTCCTTCACCTCTTCCTCCACCTTCTTCTCTGTGGTCCTGCAGCGCTGGTCTTTATTGGCCACCACTGCTGCCCAGCTAAGTTTCATCTCCTCTCCGCTTCCCGTCTCCTGGAGGCCTGCCTCTCCGGCTGGGAGTTCCCAGATAGATACTTCGGGGAGCTTTTCTGGTTCTTTCTCCTCATCCTTTCCCTCTGTGGTGTCACAGAGCTGGTCTCTATTGGCCAGGCTGTCCTCTGTCGGTGTCACCTTCATCCATATCGGTCTGAAGTTAGACTCCCAGCAGTTTGGGGTCTCAACAGCAAGGTCATGTATGGACTCCTCTGGTTTGATCAATTCCTCATCCAAGGCAAGCCGTTGTCTCGGCCTGGGCCTCAGGGAACTTCTCCTGCAGTTTGATGTCCTTGACCCTTTTCTTCTGTTGCTTTTTCTTCTTTCTGCTTTTGTCTTTCTGCAGAACGACCTCCTCCGTCTTCTTTAAGAAGGAGAACTCTTCTGGTTCCTTCTTCTCCACCTCTGTGGTTTCACAGCGTTGGTCTTTGATGGCCACCGCTGCCACGAGGCTAAGTTCCTCTTCCTGCAGCTCGACCTCTGCTGCCTCGGTCTTCGGGAAGTCGGTGAACTCTTCTGGTTCTTTCTCTTCTTCGTCCACCTCTGGAGTCTCAACCAGGTCTTGTGTGGACTCTTCCTCTTCATCATCCACCTCTGGAGTCTCAACCAGGTCTTGTGTGGACTCTTCCTCTTCATCATCCACCTCTGGAGTCTCAACCAGGTCTTGTGTGGACTCTTCCTCTTCATCATCCACCTCTGGAGTCTCAACCAGGTCTTGTGTGGACTCTTCCTCTTCATCATCCACCTCTGGAGTCTCAACCAGGTCTTGTGTGGACTCCTCCTCAGTGAACTTCTCCTCCTGTTCCTCCATCTTTTGGACTTCTGTCACCATCCCTGTCTCCAGGTGGTGTTGTTCCTCAGCCGGGTCCTGAAGTGACTTTGCCTCCAGGATGTTTTCGACCTTGACTTCCACCTCCAGGATGTCTTGCTTCTCTGCAAGGTCCTTTGTGGACATTTCCTCCAGATGTGACTTCTTGTCCTCAATCTTCTGGAATTTCTCCTTGATCAGTTTTCTGAGAGAAGCCCAGCTCTGTCCTTTCTCTGCACTTTCTCTTCTGACCTTCTGTGCCAGGGAATTGTTATCTTCCTCAACGCTGTCAACGTGTGTCGCCATTTTGGACTCTGGACACAGCTTGTTCTCTTCCAAGCTCTTTGAAGACTCTGCCAGTGCATTGTATTTCTCCTGCCAGTTTGTGGACACGGAGAGACTGTGAGAGAGAGAAGCCTTCTCCTGTTTCAGACCCATGATTTCAGTGTCCCTCTGCTGGACCAGTTCCTGCCAGACATTCCCAACTTTCACAAATCCGGCATTTTCTTGCACCAGCGACTGGTTTGCTTGCGTCAGACCCTTGATCAGAACTTCCCTCTGCTCGATCCTGGTGGTCACCATCTTCTGGTGATAAGGCCAACTCGCCTCCCAGTGCTGGTTTTTCGCGGCCAGGTCCTTTGAGTACTTGTCCAGAAGTTCATACTTGGACTCCCAGTGTTTGATAACATCTACAAGTGCAGCTTTGCTGAAGCTATTCGTGAGCTCTGCGAGCCTCTGAGCGGCTTCCTGCTCACACACGACTGGACGAATTATTCCTGCCATGGCACAGTTCGTTTTGACTTGAATTGTGCGTAGTTAGAATAATCGAAGTGTGTCTGTACGAAACCGTGTTTCTTTGTGGAAAACGGTAACTGTCTTTAGTAGATTTGTTCTCTGCAAAAGACGGTGTTGTTCGTATGTTGAATGTAGAAGTTACTGAATCGAGTAAATCCGAATGACTGAGAGCTGGTCCTGAGGAATACCAGAGTAGTCCACTCGCATGTTTTGAAGGTTCCGAACATCAAGGCCGATGATGTCATAATGTATCTGTGATGACGTTATTACATCATCACAGGTGATCACATGACTTATCAGCTGATGCAGTTATGACATCACGGATTCTAAATGGATTCCGAATTGAAGTATGAAATAACAATACTCAACACCATGTTCACTTCAAGCATTTAAATATATTACTATTATGTTAATTATTCATTTGCTTTTTTTTCTATTTTCTACTGATTTCTCAAATGTTATGAATCGCCTTCAGGTGCAGATTTTTCAGGTGTAATTTTAAGCTAATTGAAATTAAAATGTGTTGATTATGTACAATTTATATTTGCAGAAGGAAATTTAAATCAACAAAGAAGTCATGTTGTGGGAATCTCTGTTACGATACTAGTAATTTTATATTATCATTAGCATGTTCCTTTTCTCAGTGCATGCTGGTTGTTTTCAGTTGATCTGACCTGCTAAATAAAAGCCTGCACATGTAAATATGTACATGTGTACAGGTAAGTGTATATGTATGATCACTAAAATACATTTCATTCAAGTCAGCGTTTAATTATTTTGAGTTTAGCGTGAAGTTACCATAAGAACAACAATGTCCGGCAGCGGCTCAGTAAGTAGGGGCTTGGACTGGGAGCTGTAGGGTCGCCGGTTCAAGTCCCCGACCAGACCTGAGTGTGGACTGCTACTTGGACAGGTCCCAGTTCACCTCCTGCCCTGCCATGGTGCCCTTGAGCAAGGCACTGGACACCAACCCCCCTCCCCCCCCTCACTCCCATTGCTCCAGGCGCTGTACAATAGCTGCCCACTGCTCCTAGTACTAGACTCCTGGTACTAGGATGGGTTAAAAGCAGAGAACACATTTCACTGTGTGTTCTGCATGTGTGACCATTAGAGGGTTTCATTCCTCCAATGCTATTCTATTCTACATAGAAACAAGCAGAACAAGTATGATAACAAATTGTTATCAATTTCGGGCCGAAATTAAATCCACCACGGGCCTGATTTGGCCCCCGGGCCTCGAGTTTGACACAATACATTAATACATTTTAAATAAGCTTGTAAAAATAAAAACATTTAAGTTTAATTATTAAGAGACTTAAGTTCAAATAACTCAATGGATTTAGTACAGTACACTTTAGTTACCAAAGTATCCATAACAATAAATACTAGAGTTACTTGGATCGATTCAAATAATTAGTTTCATACTCAAGTTATTTGAGTCTGTAACTGAAATGTATAAGGCAAAAAAAACAAGTGTGCCAAGATATGAAATTCTAGAAGTGGAATGATCGCATTAGGAGGATATATTATGGGAATGTTCAGCTCCATGCTTACAAGCATCTCTCCAAGTCACTCAACGACTCGCAACAACAATCATTCGGACAGGAAGCTCAGATAAAGTCATGAAAGATGTTTTATTTATTTAAATCTGATGGTCTTTGCAGGATCCCAGCACGGTTTACAGAGATACAAAAATGTACTTGTATCTTCATAAATGTGGATTCTTGCATGCTTTGTTTTTAGTACACAGTATTTCACACAAAGTGATAAGGTAAAACTTTAACAAACCACGACAAAAAATAAACACATGAACTTGTAATAACCACACATCTTGAGTGATTGTCATTAATGAAGTTTAAGGTCATCAGTTCCACTAAATTCATAATAATCATAATTACAAACGTGCGACAGTTAATCGACTAATTGCCTGAATTGGTTGACCAGAAAAATGAGTGGAGGGCAGTTATAGTACACAGTGGGTGTTTCTCAATGTCGAGGAAGGATGCTCCAGAGCCACTATTTCAAGGATGCTACGCCATCGAGTCCCGCCGAAGGACTGTTCCAATGTCCAGGCTCCTTGGAATTCTACCGAGCCCGGCGTCCTTCGTTACGGGAAATTTCGAGGCTGCACATGTGCATACTCCGGTCTTAAAATCCCCACAATGCTTTGCGCACGGAGCAATTTCCCAATCTTTGGCGGAAATCGAGCTCCATTTAAGGCGGGGCCTCGCACATGACGCACACCTGTTAGCCTGTTCCACCATTCTTCGTTTTCCGAGGCTAGGAAGGATTCTTGCCTCGCTTCTGAAGGACCTGACTCGGAGGGACATGTCCTACCAAGCAAGCGTCCTTGACATTAGCAAGAAGGGCCGTCTGGTGAGACATCTCATTTCATGTTACTCTGAGTACTGGGGTTACGTAAGTAACCTATAGTTCTCATTCATAACACTCCGTTCGATGTCTCACTATGGGATATTGAAACTCCCGTATTGCTAGAGATGCTTATCTCGAAAATCACCAAAACAACCAGAACTTAACAGGTAGAACCCTGTCTCAACACGGGGCCCAGCACTGCGCGGGCCACACTTGGAGCAGAGACATCTAGCCTGTAAAAGCGGACAAAAGTGAGCGGTGAGGACCAGCTCGCGCTGCTGTCTTGGATGGAAACACCCTTGAACAAAGCCCAGGATGTAGCCAGTCCACGAGTAGAATGAGCACGCAGGCCCGTTGGTGCCTGCAAACCCTGACTCGTATAAGCCAGAGCAATCGCTTCCACAATCCAGTGGGAGAGCCGTTGCCTGGTAACGGGCTTGCCCTTATGAGGGTTAGCCCAGGATACAAAGAGTTGGTCATTGCATCGAAACTCTTTTGACCTGTCCATATAGGTGCGTAAAGCACGGACTGGGCACAGCAAATTCGGCCACTGTTCCTCAGAGGAACACAGCGGCGGAGGAAATGCCTCAATGTCAATGGGGGTACATGAGCCAACCACCTTAGGTACAAAGGCAGGGTTAGGCTTCAGCAACACTCTCGTTTGCCCCGGGGCGAACTGAGTGCATGAAGGATGTACAGAGAGCGCATGAATGTTACTGACTCGCTTGGCAGATGCCAGAGCCAATAACAACACTGTTTTCAGTGACAGGTGTTTCATGTCAGCTTCTTCCAGGGGTTCAAATGGAGGTCGAGTGAGCCCATCTAAAACCACTGCCAAGTCCCATAATGGCACCAGTGACCTGGAAACAGGGAGGAGCCTGTGAGCCCCTTTCATAAAACGGCAGACCAAGGGATGTTGGCTAGCCGTCTTTCCCTCAAAGCCCACATGGCATGCAGCAATAGCAGCCAGGTACACTTTGATCGTAGAGAAAGCTCTGTGTTTATCAATCAGGTCCTGTAGAAATGATAGAATCACCCCGACAGGACATTGAAAAGAGATGTGTCCTTTTTGAAGGCACCACTCCTCAAACACCCTCCACTTACAGTCATAGAGGGACGTGGTGGAGGAAGCTCTTGCACTCTGAATAGTGTTTTCTGAGGGAGTCCCACTGTATTCAGGTTATACCACTCACGGGCCAGGCCCATAGTGCCAAGCACTCTGGGGGTGGGTGAAAGATCGCCCCCCCCGCCTGAGACAGTATGTCCCTGCGTAGCAGGAGCTGCCACGGCTGTCCGCACAGCAGCTGATATATCTCCGCCAGCTAGTACATTGCAGGCCAGTGTGGAGCTATTAAGGATCAGTGTGTGGCGTTGTTCTCTCACTCTGGCCAGAGTTGGGGGTATCAAAGCCAGGGGTGGGAACGCGTACAGAAGGACCGGAGGCCAAACGTGCGCGAGTGCGTCCACGCCTAACTGTGCGTTTAAATCGCGCATTGAAAAGAACAGCTGACATTGAGCGTTTTCTTTTGATGCGAACAGATCCACCGCGGCCCGGCCGTAACGCACCCACAGCTGACTCACAATTATTGGATGTAGAGTCCAGTCTGCATATAGAGGTGCACCTCTGGACAGCAGATCTGCCCCGAGGTTCATCACTCCTGGTACGTGCGTCGCTCTCAGAGAGAGGAGAAGTCCGCAGCTCCATAAGATCAGTTTGCGTGCCAGCATGTGTAACTGGAGAGAACGCAAACCCCCTTGGTGGTTTATATACGATATTGTGGTCGTGTTGTCTGTCCTCACGAGGACATGATGTCCTCTGAGAAAAGGCAGAAAGCGTTTCAGGGTGAGGAACACCGCTAAAAGCTCCAGATAATTTATGTGTGACCGTTGGAGGTCTCTGCTCCAGAGACCCCTCACAGGTAGACCTTCGTATATACCCCCCCAGCCCGTCAGACATGCGTCTGTGGTCAGGAGCGCCGCCAGGGATTTTGGGCCCCATGAAAAGATATCACATTGGGCCCCACCACCAGGCCCAGGCCACGCCAACCAAGCACAATGCTGTAACCACACCTCCAGAACCCAACCGACTCATTTATGCTTTAAATAACTCTACCTGTACTGGCTTGCATCCATCTTGTAGTCCAATTAATACTAACTTCACAATATTTACTGACACTGAGCGGTGAACATATAACACTGTGCAGACGTGGAACATTCTGCTGCAGTAGAATTCACTATTTGATATAACACTAACATTCCTGACAATAGATCTCAATAGTCATCTGTTATGGTGTACATGCCTTTTTAATAACATTTTTGAATGGAACATTCAAAAATCTAAATAAATATAACTTAAATATACATGACCTCTTAAATTAAAATAAAGTGAACATTAACACCAATATTATCATTTATAAAATGCTATAACAAAAAAAATAACATAAGCAGCAGATTTTTTAATTAAATATACATACCAACTACAAAATAAGCGGGTATTAAAGTGTAAACTGACAACAAAACGGAAATGGAAATGAAAAGTATTTTTCTCATCATGCATCTTCTATGTAGTGATCCAATATCGTTACCATAGCCTTGCCCTTTAACAGTTATTACGAGCCCTTGCTCAGCCTTACTCACCAAGAGCCCAGTGCCTAGCCTTCTTACAGGCAAAGTCACTGATCAAGTCCTTGAAGTCCAGCTTTCTAGCCAACTGGCTTTCAATGGACAGCATGGCAAGACTGCAAAGCCTTATGGGGGGTCAGGGCTGCGGAGCCTGAAGATGGATCTGTTGGTCCTGGCACCAGGGGGAGGGACAACTGATTTAGTATGAATAGCTGCTAAAAATGTACCTGCATTTATTAAATGTCAGCTAAAAGAGGAGTGAAATGAAAAACCTCAGCATTTTCTGTGAAGATATTAACAGTACTTAAAGGTGGGGTAGGTAATTTTGGAGAAACCAGCTCGAGTGTGCTAGAATTTGAAAATACACAACCGGAAAAAATCTGCCACTTCCTTACAGAGCCCCTCCTCCAACACACACGAACGCACACATGACCAATGAGGGCACGAGATAAGTGTGTGCACAGATGGAAGGCTGACAGGCAGGTAGGCCATCCAGTTACTTTAGCCGGGCCGGCTCAGATGATTGGTCGTGCTTTTTACAGCGCCACGGCTTCCACTGATGACATTTTTTTTAATGTATTTTTTGTCAAAGCACTTCAGATATTCTTTGCTATTGGGATGTTAAGAGCATTCCATGGAATATAACAAAAAGTGTTTCTCGAGCCGGTTTCTCAAACTTACCTACCCCACCTTTAATGTCAGCAAAACATTACAATTATTATTTACAATGGACTACGCTTAGCTAACAGACTAATTTCCACCACTCATAGACCACACCCACCTTTTCTTTTGAAAAACTGTGTGACATACTGTTGCCCTTTAGTCCCTCTCTCTTGTCTTTCTCTCCTTTCTTTTCTTTTTTGAAAGCCTGACTTTGTTAGTCGTTGAGACATCGTACACACGTAAGTACTAGCATCCCTCCTCCTCACATGCTCTCACTAGTCTCTCTGCTAGAAAGGGCCGGGCGGTGCCGCACAGCGTTTGGAGGCAGGACCAAACCATTACATGTAAATAGATTAGAGGGGGGTGTTCGTTGCTTTGGATAATTAACTTTTGGAAGAAAATAAGTGAAATGAATCATAAGTTTAGTGAGTACACCATCAATATGATGTTATATTAATGTTAATTATTGATGATTGATGAAAGGTTACTTAAAATTTTTTTCTTAATGTTCTAACATTTTTTGGGGCCCCTATCAGTCACGGGCCCTTAGAATCATCCTAACTTTTCACCCCCTTACGGCGCCCCTGTCGGTGGTGACCACCTACCGCAATAGGACAGCACCCATAGGCACGCCCCGTACTAGAAAAGTGGGGTGCAGCCAGTGGCGCAGTGCCATTACGCATTTCATAGTGACCATCACTCTCCGCTCGCCATGACGCACAGGGTCCAGTCTGAGGGCAGCTACCCAGCGCTGAAACTCCCCCATGTGTAAGCGTCCCAGTCGTACCACCAGGATGGCTGACGCCATGAGCCCCAGTAACCGCAGACATGATCTGAAGAGAACATATTTGCGTGGCTGGAAATGAGCGAGGCAAGCCCTGAAGGCTTTCACTCTCTCCGTTGACAGGCGGGCTGTAAAGGGCACCGAGTTCAGGCGTAGGCCAAGGAAGAGTACAGTCTGGGCTGGGGACAACATGCTCTTTTCTGTGTTTATTACGAAACCCAGGTCGAGCAGGTGTTTTACGAGGACATTCGTCTGCGTAATAGCCTCTTGCTCCGACTGTGCGAGAAGGAGCCAATCGTCCATATAAGTTGCCAGGCGAAAACCCTGTTGTCTTAACGGGGCTATCGCGGCTTCCGTACACCGTACAAACACTCGTGGGCTGAGAGACAGACCGAAGGGAAGTACTCTGTACTCGTAACAGACACCCTGAAAGGCGAACCTCAGATATTTCCTGTGTGGATAATATACTGGGATGTGGAAATACGCGTCTTTCAGGTCGACTGATGTGAACCAATCGTTTTGGCGCACGAGCCGCAACAGAGATGTGTGAGTGAGCATTCTGAATTTGTATCTTTTGAGATATTTGTTCAGAGCCCTCAAATCTAGTATAGGCCGAATCCCGTTCCCTCCCCGTTTGGGAACGAGGAAATACTTGGAATAAAAGTCGCTCTGACTCTGTTCGGAGGGTATTATAGATATAGCCTTCTTGTCTAGTAGCGAGAGGATCTCTTGCTCTAGATTCTAGAATATGGGCCGACTCTCCCCGGGCTTGCGAATGCAGAATGCCCGAAAAGTGAGGGGGGGTGACAGCGAATTGGAGTCTGTAACCCTGTGTTATTGTCTTGAAAACCCAAGCAGAATCTGTGAGTATCCTCCACTTTTCGCTTCTCAAAGCGAGTAGAAATGTCACATCCCTGTGGTCTGCCCTCTGTGTCTTTATTTGTTTGACGTCAGACTGTTTATTGTTTTTATTGTCTTTCTTTTCATTTTTATTGACTGCGCCCTTGGCTTTAAGCCTGGAAACGACAGTGGAAAATTATTTATTAAAAGACAATATTGATGACATGTGTTTGTGTGACTTAAACGAGCAGCGGAGCTTGCTGTCGTTGATGTTAAGTCCATTTCCCTCATGGCGCGAACTTGAGGATGACGTTCTGACATCACTCGAGGCGGCGGGAAGATGGGGGCATGGTTGCACCCCGGAAACACATGAGCATCTAACACTGGAATGTGTTCTGGAGCTGGAGAACAGGGAACTTCCAGCTCTTTTATCGAGGAGAGGAGAGGAGGCTGTCAGGCCGCCCTCTTCTTCTTCTTCTTCGTCTGGTGGCTGAAAGTCTGGGCCGGCTGTGCCTGAGCGGCTGCTGCCGGAACCGGAGACTTTCTTGGCCAGTCGGCTGTGGCCTCTGCTGTTTCGGGATATTGAAACGGGCAGGTCGTGAGGCAGCCTGAGCGAAGGACTGCCGCGGGGCCGTTGAAGGCGGCGGCTGGACCCTTCGGGGAAGACAAAGCTGGAGATCCTCATCCTCCTTCTTTTTGGATTCACACCGCTGCTGCATCGAAGCTAGAGCGGAGCCAAATATGCCCTCGGGAACAATAGGCATGTCCAAGACGTCCTCTTTTTCCCGGTCTGGAAGGTTCGTCAGGGTAAGCCACCTGGCTCTCTCCTGTACCACCATTATCCCCAGTGCTTTGCCCGTGGCTTGGACTGCACAGCGCTGCACACAGAGGCAAATGTCCGTGATCGCTGCGATTTCGTCCCACACGGCAGGCTCAGGTTTGATCGTCATGTCCTCGCAGAGCTCCGCCTGGTAGGCGGTCAGCAGCGAGGAGACGTTGAGCGCCCTGGCGGACAAAGCTGCGGCTTTATAGGCTTGTTCGGTCATTGCTGACTGGAAGCGGTCTGCCTTTGCCGGTAGCGTGGGGTTCCTGCTTGGTGTCGAAGCAAGCGGCGGTTGGAGGTGGGCTGCCACCAGCGGCTCCATGGGCGGCATGCGGAGCAGGCTGAGCTTCTCCATGCCGTCACAGTCCAAAGAAGAGGCACCCTGGATTGGGGCCTTGTTGATGAAAGGGCGGTCTCTCCACGAGACCGACACCTCGTCCAGCATCTCTGGAAAGACTGGGAGAAGCTGCTTCCTCATCCTCGCTGCTTGGGGCAAGTTCTTCCCCTCATAGCGAGATCTGGAGGTCTCCTTGACCACTTCAGGCCAGGGGATGTCCAGCCTGGACGCAGCGCGTTGGCACACGGCCTGCAAGTCCATACTGAGGCAGGGCGAAGCTGGTGTGCTTTCGCCCGGGGGAGCGGACATCGCCTCCGGCTTGACAGCCTGGGCAGATGAAACGAAGATGTCATCTTCGTGCTCATCCGAGTCGGATAAGAGGAACTCAGAGGCATCCTCTTCATCCTCCTCCATATAATTCAGCTGGAGGACATCCTCCGCGGGTGGAACCACGGTGAGGTCCAGTTGGGAGCCCCAGCTTGACACAGCGTGGGGCTCAATCTCCGCGGCGGTCGCCACCATGTCCCGATTGCCGGCCGGCAAATCAACGGACATGAAGGGGTCCCGTCCCGACAGGCTAGCTTGGCGCGCAAGCCGTCGGTGGAGGCTCTTGATGGTGAAGCAGGCACAATGCCTGCACGAACCGGGGGTATCGATAGCTTCCTGGGTGTGTTCCGGCCCAAGGCAGGACGAGCAGACCTGGTGTGAGTCCGTGCTCGAGATCTTAAACCCGCAGCCGCAGAGCCAAGCCTCCGAGCCGAGCCTCCGAGCCGAGCCTCCGACTCCTCTGGTGTGAGGGAGAGAAGGGTCCATGCTCGTTTGCCGGGGTGTCGGCGCGGAGGGACAAGCTAGTAACAGGTATGTTACCGAGAAAAGAAATCCAACCTTATCGTTATTCCGAAAGGAAAAAACGACGGGGTAGATTTTTCTCCAAAAAATATTAACTGGTGTGTTAATATCTTTCTTATCTCCGTCTCCTCTGGTGTGAGGGAGAAAAGAGTCCGTCCTCGCTCGCCGTGGTGTCGGCGCGGAGGGATAAACTAGCAACAGGTATGTTACTGTTTGAAGAAAAAATCAAACCTTACCGTTATTTCGAAAGAAAAAACGGCGGGGCAGATTACAATATTAACTGGTGTGTTAATATTTGTTCAATTCTTCTGCAAAGCAATAAAAGTAACCGGCAAGCGCCCGTCGACCGAATGTTAGCTTGGGTTCAGTCTGTGGACCGCTAAGCTAGCCCGGCTACTGATATTCGAGATGTGCTCTGAAGCGAGAAGAGGTGTTTGAATGACGCTGCGACGTAGCGCAAGCTACTTAAAGGGTGGGTGGATTCCCTGACGTAGACGTGAGACATGAGATTGATGCTTCTGTTTGCATACGCGTTGAGGCGCATCCCAAAGTGAGACATCGAACGGAGTGTTATGAATGAGAACCCTAGCTTGTTTCTACTACATGTAGCACATTGAAATGAATACATCAACACATTCATTCTGAGGCAGTTTTGTAAACAATGCAATCATCAAGCCAACCTGCAGCCTCAAATGGCTTTTACACTTTCCTGCATTATGTTGCAAGACATCAAGAAATTATTTCAAGGAAATGGACAGTTTTGTAACACAAAGGAGGCAGCACACTTTCCGTTTCACTTCGTGAGCGTGCCGTGAGCATACCGTACCAGGAAGGGATTTCTCCCCACTGTTGATTGTTGTTGATGGCTCTGTGGTAAACCTTTTGGAAGGAAAGGGACACTTTCTTTAGTCTTCTTTTATTGTACACACTACTCGTGTGCTGCTGTGCTGTGCTGTTGATCATTTACCACGGAGATATTCACGGAGATATTCGCGGAGAGACCGCAGCGCCTCCACGCTCGGGCCGGGGCCTGCTTTCACCTTTCCGGTGTTTCTGTGCTCAGGAGAGCCGCCACGCTGAGCTGCTGTGCGGAGGAGTTTATCCACCTTGGAGACATCGCGGTGGGGCCGGGCTGCTGTGCAGTTGAGTTTTCTACCCCTGAGACATCGCGGTGAGACCAGTGCGCAGCCACGCCGGGCTGCTGTGGAGATATCGCGGTGAGATCTGGAGCGCCTCCACGCCGGATATATCTGGCTTTGGGATCTGATGGATTCACCGGAGAGGCCTGCTGTCTTTCTTCAGCCCTGCATCTCCGGGCCTCCCACCTCCAGTGCCCCGGGCTCGGTGAGTGACGCCGCTTCACTTCATAACGGGAAGGGAATATCGTGGATGCTGTGCTGGCCTGGGGAAATGGCCACAAGTCTACTGGATTCATGTCTGTTCTGCCGTCCGCGGTGAGCATCCCCTGCAAAGGATAGGAGTGCTACACAAACAATTACCGGTTACCTTGTCACAGGCAATTAGTTCGACAAAATATGTTTGTCTTTAGGTCTATGGCAGTTGTACTCCTTTTACTGTCAATGTTGTTCATTAAGCATTATGTTACCTTTTTACTATCAACGGTATCTCGGCACCGAAACCGTAGTTTCGAATACACACCGGTGGTTTCTGACTTGGCTCGTTGTCAGCCGGTAACCAGCTGCCCAGACATTTCGAGGGGAAAGAGGATGGAAACGAGGCGTTCGGGTGCCGTGGGAAGAACCTCCGTTTATTCACGTCCTTCAAGCTGTATTGACACTGTATTCCATACATACAGACTAGATACTATTCCTTTTCTGACCACTTTCTCTATACTTTCGTCTCTCTCTCCATAACTCCGCACTTCGCCATCACATTTCACACACACAGAGACTCCAAAACCCACAACCCCTTGCGGCTGCTACTCTTAAAGTGACAGGCCAAGCCTGTAACACTACCCCCACTCTGGATGATGATAAAGCAACCTTTAACATCACTTCAGCATATAAACATTATAGAAGGAAAGCATGAAACATTAATGGCAACACATTCCCCACAATAATCCCCATTTCCCACAGTCCTTGAAGGCGTCTTCCTTGCTGTGGAAACAGCTTGAATCATGAGGCAATGTCCATAACAATATCCACGAAGCATACTGCATAGATCCTTTTTTTTTCAACGTTTCAAAGGTGTATAAACACACATACTGATGTACATAACATACTGTGATGTAGTTAATCAACCCGGGTTAAATTAAATACTGTGACTTTACTCTATATGATGAGGCTCTTAGGCATTACAATTGTCAAACAACAACAAGCAATCTTACCATCTGTTTGGTTTCTCTAACCAGTTACATCCTGCATCAAGTGTCAAAGCAGTAAACACATTACTCATTACCACAGGCAACTAAATGAAATAGAACCACAAACTGTGGATGTATAACAATATAATTAAATAACTTTAGCTTAAGAGCATAGAATTACTCTGGAACTCTTTTTTTTTCTTTTTCTTTTACTGAGTTAGGAACTAACCTGCTGACACCCTGACTCAGGTTAAACTTTAACAAACCCTAGTGACTGACCCAGTCACCTAACATGTCAGGAGCTCTGCAGAGTCGTTGGGGTCTCTGTAGAGGGGTAGAAATCCGTAGGGGACCACTGGCCGGGGCCCTGGAAGGGCGCTGAGTCCGAGGAAGTCTGTCATGAAGCCCGCTGCTGCTCGGCGTAACTGGCGGTGAAGAACCTGGGTCCTGGAGGGTCTCCACAGCTAGATCCTCTGCGTCTGATGGGGGGTCCCACAGGTGGAGAGGCCCGATGACTGTGTCAGATGAGTTGAGGTCTGGCTGAGGGGGCGGCACCTCGACAGGCGCCCAGGCTTCTGTGTCTTTGAACACCCAGCTGTTGTCTAATTGGGTCCTGGAATAATAAGGCTTGAGCTTGTCATGGTGGACAACTTTGACTTTGGCTCTGGGGCTCTTTTTGAGTCTATAGATCAGGTCATCCAACATGCCTACAATGAAGTAAGGGCCCTCGTAGGATGGCAGAAACTTTCGTACCTTGTTTTGAACCCTTTTGGTGCCTTTAATCAGGGGCCAGACTGCATCTCCCACTTTGTGTTGGGTTACACAAATGTTTTTGTCATACTGTTTTTTAGCTCGCTCAACAGATTTCCCAAGAGCTTCTCGTGCCAGCTGGTGAGACAGCTCCAGACGTTCTCTCAGTTTCATGACATATTGAGGGGGGGTGTTAGTGTCGATATTGTCATTGTCAGGTGGCAAACCAGCGACCAGGTCGACTGGCTCAGTGACTTCTTTTCCAAAAAGCATCATATTTGGTGTCAATCCGGTGGAGCTGTGTCGAGTTGCTCTATAAGCCATGAGTGCATAAGGCATCATGAGATCCCAGTCCCAGTGACATCTGTCTGCAGTGGTAGCCAGGATTTTCTGCAGAGTGGCATTAAAGCGCTCTACCTGTCCATCAGACTGTGGGTGAAATGGGGTAGTTCGAGTCTTGGCAATCCCCAGCAGCTCGCACATCCCCTGGAAAACAGCTGACTCGAAATGTGTGCCCTGGTCACTGTGCAAGCACTGGGGAGCTCCGTACCTACACACCCACTCAGAGGCGATCTTTTCTGCCACCGTGGATGCTTGCTGGTCTGGGATTGGATAGGCTTCTACCCACTTACTGAAATAGTCTTGCACTACTAGTATGTAGCTATTGTGTCTCTCTGTTTCATTTAAAGGGCCCATCACATCAACTGCAATCCTCTCCATGGGGGCACCGACTCGCACCGTGCCCATAGCCGCTCGAGGAGTTTTCTTCGGGCGAGCTTTAGCAGCACAGCTGGGGCAGGTGCGGCACCAGAGTGTGACATCGTCTTTCATGTTATACCAGAAATATCTGGTTTGCAGGCGTGTGAGAGTTCTTTCTACTCCAAAATGGCCTCCCACAGGACCATCATGCATCTGCTCCATCACTGAACTGCGGTACATATGAGGCAGCACGATCTGGGGGTAAAACGTTGCTCCTTCAGTGCTATAATATTTCCTCATTAGCACTCCATCTTTCTGGTCAAGTCTATTCCACTGTGCCCAGTATGATTTGGTAGCGGGGCTGAAGTGTGCTATGTCTGCATATGGCAGCCGGCGTCTCCCTTCATCCATCCACTTTTTTACTGGTGCAATGTCAGGGTCAGATTCCTGAGCCATTCTCAGCTGTTCTTGAGTCCAACCAGAGAATAAGCTGGTGTTGGGAATATCACTCACCAAGTTGATGCTTGGATTTAGCAGGTCATAGCTGTTATTGTTGTCACTGCAGGCATCCTCTACCCCCACTGGAGGAAACTCCGGCTCAGCTACCCCCACTAGAGGATGCTCTGTGTGAGTACATATGGCAACTTCAGCTGTACTGTCTGTCAGGTCACACTGGACCCCCTTATCCTGGTGTCGCTCGCTGTCATGCTCTGGCACTGTGCAAGGGCACGACTCCCTGCAGGGCCTCCTGGAAAGTGCGTCTGCATTTTGGTGGTGTCTCCCCGGTCGATAAACCACCTGAAAATCATACTCTGCCAGCTTCTCTAGCCAGCGGGCCAGCTGTCCCTCTGGTTCTTTTAACCTGGTTAACCAGCGCAGGCTGCTGTGATCAGTCCTGAGAGTGAATGGTCTGCCAAGCAGGTATTGTCTGAAGTGACAGGCAAACTCCACGCCTGCCAGAAGTTCGCGTCTGGTGGTGCAATAGTTTTGTTCTGTGGTTGACAACCTCCTGCTTCCATAGGCTAGCACCCTCTCCTCACCCCCCTGGATTTGGGAGAGGACTGCTCCGATTCCCCAGTCACTAGCATCGGTGTCGAGAAGCATCTCGCCGCTGTCAAGGGGGTAGCCTAGGACAGGAGCTGTTGACAGTCGTCCTTTCAGCTCTGTGAATGCCTCCTGGCATTCCTCTGTCCAATTAAATCGTGCATACTTTTTGGTCAGCTCGTGAAGAGGTTTAGCTATTGTAGCAAAGTTTTCCACAAAGCGTCTGTAATATGATGCCAGGCCCACAAACTGACGTACTTCAGAGATATTACGAGGCGTAGGCCACTCTGCCACTTTCTTCACCTTCTCTGGATCAGTAGACACACCCTGGGCTGAGACAATGTGGCCAAGGTAACCCACCTTCTCCCGGAAAAGGCAGCACTTTGACGGTTTCAGCTTCAGGTTAGCTCCTCGTAGCCTGGCGAACACTTCACTGAGCCGGCTTAGCATTTCGGAACCGTCCCGCCCCAGGACGATGATGTCATCGAGATACACCAAGCAGGTCTCCCACTGCAATCCCGCTAATACTCTGTCCATTAGCCTCTGAAACGTGGCCGGTGCATTGCAAAGTCCAAAGGGCATGACGTTCCATTCAAATAGTCCCTTGCGAGTGCAGAAAGCTGCGGCTTTGCGGGCCCTTGGTGTCAATTCCACCTGCCAGTAGCCTGAAGTCAAGTCGAGTGTACTGAAGTACCTGGCAGTGGACAGTGTGTCCAGAGTGTCCTGAATACGTGGCAGGGGATAGGCATCTTTAATAGTCCTTTCGTTAAGGGGTCTGTAATCCACACATAATCGCGGGCTTTGGTCTTTCTTCCTCACCATGACGATAGGTGCAGCCCAGCTGCTGTTGCTGGGACGAGCTACACCAGACTCCAGGCTCTGCTGTACCTGTAGATCTGCAGCAATCTGTTTGTCTCTGGCCATTCTGCGTGGCGGCTGCTTCACAGGCTGCCCAGGAGTAGTCTGTATGTCATGCTGCACTAAGCTGGTGCGGCCAAGGTCAGTGGGCCCGGTGGAGAACACATCACCGAACCTCCGTAGCACGTGAGCTAGCCTGGCTCTGTCCTCCTCAGACAGGTGAGCACAGCTCTCTGCATACATGTCCTGTAGATGACTGGGCACAGATATAACAGGAAAGTCATTGGGGTCTGATGTTACTGGGGACTTGGTCGGATGGAGATCCACTTCTCCCAACACCTCAGCTGGCTGAAGAACTCCGACCACCACCCCTCTCTTTAGAGTAACAGATGCAGGACCAGGATTGTAAATCCGCATGGGAATGTTGGAGGAATGCCGGGTGTGTACAACAACGCGAGCTGCCAGGACGTGCTGTCTCTCAATGAAGCCTTTAGTGGGGGTCAGCATCATATCTTTATTAACAGCAGAGCGAAGGCGGGCAGTACCAGGCACCACATACTCACACCCCGACTCTAATACTGTTGTGCGGGATACCCTGACGAGGTGCACTTCAGGCTGTCTGCTGGGTTTTGAGCGAGGCACTCTCTCCCCGAAGAGGGTGATTTCCCTGCGACCATAGTCCAAGTGAGCATGTGACTGCAGCAGAAAAGGGTGCCCCAGGATAACCTCTGTATTTTCAGCTGTGTCTGCCATAATAAAGTTCACATTGGTTACCTTGCTTCCAGCTTGAACTGGCAGGTTGACTTCCCCTCGGACAGCGATGCCCTCAGGACCGATGCCTTGTAACACTTGTACGATGGATGGCTGGATTTGAGGCCTCGATTCAACAGGAATGGCGTTGAAGTGGCGGAGGGGGAGTACATTCCTCCGAGCGCCAGAGTCGAGCAGAGCACACAGTTCATGTCCCTGTATCAGTATCCGGATACTCATGTCATCATCAGAGCCTTTATTGCATGTGACCACCGTACCTGAGTCAGGAGCTGGAGTGCTATTAGGTGCATGCTGTTTGTGTTTTCGGGAAGAGGGACAGTTCCTTTGTATGTGCCCCACACCAGAGCAGTTGTGGCAGATGACTTCTCTAGAGTTCATTTGTACAGGTTTAGCTCTGTTAGGCGACCACTGCTGGTTAAATCTCGGTGCTTTACTCTGGGTGCTAGCGGGCTCCGCAGCCCACTCGTCAGCCACCCCGAAAGCCTCCATACAGGCGGAAACATTAGCATTTTCGTGCACCATAGCTGCCCTGGGTCTCCGCTCTGCAGCATTGCGATAACCAGACTGCATTAGCTGTGTGACGGCTCTGGCAGCTCGTCTGGTGGCTTCATACCTGTGGGCTATCTCGTAGGCTCTAGCCAAGGTGCGCGGCTTATCCTCCAGTAGTCTTTGGATCACTTCTGCATCGGCAAGGGCGTTGGTGAAAATCTCCACACTGATGACGTCCTGCTCCGACTCATTACGGTCAGCATACACAATTGAAACTTTTTCATAGATGTCGTCTCTTAACAGGTGTAGGGCCTCTCCCGGTCCTCTGACTCTCTGTCTCAGTTCAATGCCTATGGCAGCAGCATGCTCTGAACACGGTCCGTAGGCCGCCTCAATCTCACTCACCATCCGCTGATAACTCCAGCGAGCAGATCTGGGGTTCTTGTGGATGATGGCAGCAGCGGGTCCAGTCAAGCTGAATCTGAGATGCACAGCCATAGTCCTCTCTGACCAGTGGTTAGCCTCAGCACATCCTTCAAAATGGAAGAGGAAGCCTCTCCATGAGCCAGCCCCATCAAACTGGCTTGGGCGTAATGTTGGTATTCTCTCTCTGTGTCCACGGTGTTCATCTTCATCACTTGTGTCCATATAGTCCTCTCTGTGTGCTGCACGAGCTGCAGAGCTGCGTGGTTCAGACCAAGCTCTCCTCATGTTAGGCTGATCACACTCACACTGGCCAGGTGCGGTCCCACAGTGCACAGCTGAGCATGTGTGAGCTTGTACTTTACAAGGCAGTGTGGCAGGCTGCTGCATACAGGGTGTTAATGGTGACACTGGCGGCTGAAGGCACTGTGAATGAGCTGAGTAACTTGGGATGGTTGGCATAGAGTGGCTATAGTCCATGGAGGTGAAAGGATGAGCTGGTTTAGCTGAAGTTGATGCCATGCTCATTAAACGGTCACATTTTGGTGGAAAGGGGGTTAGAAACTCACTATTTGGCTGTACTTGCTCCTTTGTCGGCATGATGAAAGGGTTAGTTGGCGCCAGTGATGGTTCCGGCGGCGTGGCGTAGCTTGCGGCTCTGGTTAGCGTTAGCTCCATGCTAGTCAGAAAGGGGTTGGTGCAGTCCCCATATCCAGTATCATCCATAATTGTCTGGTCAAACATGTCCACCTTACTTCGACCAGCCTCATCAATATTCACACAGAATGGATTAGAGCTTTTCCGTGGGCTTTTTCCGTTAGCTGCATCAGCTTGTCTCAGTCTGTGATTAGCATTAGCGTTAGCTCCGAACGCTGCCATTAAATCCATTCCACTCTTCTCCCCCGTAGAAAAAAAAAATCTCGGACGAGCCCCCAATGTTACCTTTTTACTATCAACGGTATCTCGGCACCGAAACCGTAGTTTCGAATACACACCGGTGGTTTCTGACTTGGCTCGTTGTCAGCCGGTAACCAGCTGCCCAGACATTTCGAGGGGAAAGAGGATGGAAACGAGGCGTTCGGGTGCCGTGGGAAGAACCTCCGTTTATTCACGTCCTTCAAGCTATATTGACACTGTATTACATACATACAGACTAGATACTATTCCTTTTCTGACCACTTTCTCTATACTTTCGTCTCTCTCTCCATAACTCCGCACTTCGCCTTGGCCATCACATTTCACACACCCAGAGACTCCAAAACCCACAACCCCTTGCGGCTGCTACTCTTAAAGTGACAGGCCAAGCCTGTAACAATTATCTAAGTTAGATCCTAAGAAACCGGCTGGCCCGGACAACGTAGAACCTTTCTTTTAAAAGATAGCTTCAGATTTGATTGCTCTTCCTCTCACTACTCTTTTCAACCTCTCCCTCAGCACAAATGCAATTCCAAATGTATGGAAGTCAGCTTATGTCTTGCCTTTGCTAAAAGGAGGGGAGGCAACTATGAACAAGTAAAGGAGTTTTTATGTAAAAATGATATCCTGTCTAAACATCAGTCAGGCTTCAGAAAGCAACAAAGCACCATCACTGCCACAATGAAAGTGGTGAATGACATTACGAGTATTTTAGATAATAAGCAGAGTTGTGCAGCACTATTTATTGACCTTTCCAAAGCATTTGACACCGTCGATCATCGCATTTTGAAGCAAAGGCTACTCAGTATTGGCATATCCAGCCATGCAGTGGGTGGTTTGTGAACTACCTCTCTGAAAGGTCCCAATGTGTTCATTTTGATGGGCTGTCTTCTGAGTGGTTAAACATGGCTAATGGTGTTCCTCAAGGTTCTGTTTTAGGTCCACTTTTATTCTCTATATATCAACAGTTTAGGTGAAAATGTGGATGAAGCTACTTTACATTTTTATGCAGATGATACCGTGATGTACTGTGCAGGTCTCTCCATTAAGGAGGCTGGTGTTAAATTACAGGCTGTTTTTAACATTATTCAGACTCAGCTCGCTGAGCTTAAGCTTCTTTTAAATGTTGATAAAACCAAGGTAATGCTCTTTTCTAAAGCTAAAAAGACTACAGACACTGCTTTGGATATTGCTACTATGCAAGGACAAGTACTCAAAGTGGTTACCTGTTATAAATACCTAGGTATTTGGCTTGATGATTGTCTTACTTTTAAACTTCAGGTCATTAATCTGCTTAAAAAGCTGAGGGTTAGACTAGGTTTCTTTTTCAGAAACAAGTCCTGTTTCTCATTTGAAGCCAGGAAAAGGCTAGTCACTGTGGCCTTTTTACCTGTGCTGGACTATGGTGATTTGATCTATATGAATGCACCTGCCCATTGCCTGGAAAAGTTAGATGCCGCCTATCACAGTGCCCTGAGATTTGTTACTAACTGTAAAGCACTTACTCATCACTGTACCCTGTATGCCAAGGCAGGTCTGCCTTCACTAACTGTACGGAGGCTCAGTCACTGGTACATGTTCATTTATAAAGCCATGTTGGGTAAACTACCTTTTTATATCTGCTCTCTGATCTCTCGACGAATTGAAAGTACGTATTGCCTGAGATCTCATGATGTTGTTTTATTAGATGTGCCAAGTGCTAGGACTGTCTTAGGGAAGAAAGATTTTAGTTGTGCAGCTCCACTAAATTGGAACAGTCTGCAAACATGTTTAAAACTGAGCACTTTGGTTCCCCTGCATCATTTTAAAACTCGGCTGGGTGACATGCTGTTTGATACTCATGGTGCCTGTCACTGTAAATAGAGTTTGTAAACTGTACCCTGTACATTATGTTGCATGTCATCCTTATTGTTGTTCTGTTGTTTTTATGTTACGTTACATGTGTAACTAATGTCCTGCAGGTCACCCTTGAAAAAGAGATCTTTTGATCTCAAGGGGCTTTCACCTGGTTAAATAAAGGCTACAAACAAAAGAAGCAACGATCTAAATAAAAATGTGTCTTGTTTCGAGAAACACTAGCACTTATAGTAGCAACCATTAATTCACGTCAATTCTACCAAGGTATAATAACATATTTGCCAATGATGTATTGATATTTTAAAATGCTATGTGCAGCACATTTAAGTACCTCTCAGCAATAACTCCCTAAAAGAGCATCTCTCTGTTTCCCTCTATTTAATCTCCTCCTTCCTCCCCCTCCTCCTAGTGCCTTCTGCGATGTCTGGGTGTCATTAATCTGATGGTGGTGGAGTGGTACCCATTACAGTCGCACACCCTAAATCAATGACTGAGATATGGAGGTGTATGTGTGGCAGAATATTGCGGTAAATAATACCCGGCTGTTCTTCTGTCCTCCTCTTAACACTGCCTTTTGATTCCTCTCCACACATTGCTGATGATCTTACTCTGCAGGAGGGCCTAATGAGCTGGCGGGCCTCCATGAATAAAGAGAGGAAACACACATGTGCATGCACACACATCCACAAAAGTGACTCAGACCGTTTGTTTTAAAGAGGGAACGGTGTGATAAATCACAAATGCGAGTTAGGAGTAAATATTTGCATGTGCTAATTGGACTCATTAATGGCAGAGATATGAGAGGGGGTGGGGAGGGAAAAGAGATGAGTGACTACTTAAATATACACCACTGATCAGCTATCTAATTGGAGCTTTGTAATGCACATGCACACTCAGAAGCGTTTGTGCATTGGTGTGCTAGGCTCTGGGCGCAATGATTAATACCTTTCTCAGACACACACGCAGAAGAAGCCACACACTCACATCCGGGTGAAGACTCTTCACAGAGCCCCCGTCTCCAAAGAGGCTTTCAAGTAAATTGAGTTTGGGTCTAGGGTCCTGTTTATATTAATTTGAGTCCACTGCCGGTTGAGTTAGACCCAGCGCTCTGTGTTATTACCTGCTTGATAATGAATGCCGGCTTGACTTGCAGCAGTCAATAGAGACCGCCTCTCACTGCAGGTAATGCTGCATCATGCCACCGGCAGGAATAGATTACATGCAATCTCTCTAAATATTGAAAGAAATTGTGACACACCTGGTGGCCAAATGAGCATTGACAATTACTATATACTAGGGTTGCGTTCCAATAGTCCATTTAGCTTAGGAACCTTCTAGATGATAGGAAAGGAGGTTTCAAACTTCCTTTATAACCTCCTTTAGCTTAGGAGCAACTGGACCTCCCTTTACGAAAGGAGAGGAGAAAATGCTGCACCACAATGCCTTGCAGCCGCAGCATTTACCGTCACACAACAGTCGGCCGTTCACGGAAACAACAGATTATGACGGAGAAATCATATCATGAAAGTTACGGTGCTTATTAAGCATTTTAAAAACGCATGTGGTAAGTTGCCAAAGTATCATAATCAAAAAGAGAAATATGAACGTTAGTTTTTACCGAAATTATCAAATAAAGTCAACATTTCACAGTCTTTACTGAGCTGTGTGGGGTTTGTTCAACCTTTAAAAAGATGTTTGAATGGTGATATACACAGTGATAGATGTTAAGGACTAATGTTTATAATAAATGGGGCGAAGCCTGCGAGCTAGTTCAGGCAGTCAACTCGAGCACTTATGCTGCATTCATACATAACGCCCCTTGCACTCTACAACCAACCAAGTCCCCTTAATATGCCGCTCTATTTAACCTGCCAGATCTCTCGCATGCATTGCTTTCTGCTGGTATTGCTGCAGCTACCTCTACGTCGCTGCTGCTTGCTGCCCCACCACCACCCCAGCTTCCACCTGTAGGCTCGGGGGTTAGCTATTTAATCATCACTCATCGTGCTATGTATATCTATGGAGTGATGATGCCCGAGCCTAGTCGCCAAACTCAACTATATGCTGCTTCTAATAAACATGTTAAAGAAACACGTGAGTTGTCTCACTGAAATACATTTATATTGATCTTAAGATCTTTTCATACAATAATACGTATTGGGATCATTTGTATTAATGTGAACTGGAGGGAGAGGTAGACGAGCATAAGTTTCACTTACCTTTTTTATTTCAATTCCAACTTTGGTCATGAAGAATATGTTTCTCTGTTGTCCACGTTCATAAAGCAACAGCACCAGAGCACGGTGCAGAGTCTCTAGATGAGTTTACAGTAGTCCCTCATTCTTATTAAACATCCATGTTGTAGTCCGCTGTATAGAAAACTGTAGTTTCCATAGTTCCCCCACAGCAGCAGACGCACATTCATGACGTCCGCTGGTGCATCATAAACATGTCGGATAGTGAAAGTGCAGTCGGATTCTCAAAGTACCGCAGTCTCTTCTCCTAAGTCCTTTTGAATTCTCCTGTCCACTATCCCTTAACCCCGTGACGTTTCACTCAGAGGTCAAGGGATAGACAATAGGGATAGACGATAGGAGCTGATTGTTGGACTATTCGACTGCAACCTAGATCTTAACCAGATAACATTAGCCGATAATTGAACGCAGGAACCTTCCTGGAACAGCAGATTAGAGGCATTTGTCACACAGGACATCACAAGAGTGCCTGCAGGTTTAAACTATTTTATGTAACCAAAACATTTAAGTAATTTAGTAAACATTTCTGCAATTACATTATCCCACTATGTAAAGCCCCGCTCATCACTTATACAGTAGGAGGCTACGGGGGAATCGACCCCCACATTATAAAGATGTCCTGATGTGGCGTTAATTTGCCAATCACTGTACACACACACACACACACACACACACACACACACACACGCCCATATACAGTAATTCTAAATAGACATACAAGAATATAGTTCAGTTATTCCTGTCCACCCCATGTGTTAGAGCTGCACAAAACAATATGTGTTATCAATATTGAGATAATGTGTTGTGCTTCGTTCCTGCTGACAAAATCATTTTTCAAAACACGGTTTTTCTTCACCTGAATTCAATGCATTTTAAAGTAATCTTCAGGATATTTCTCTACTACTGGAGTGCTGCAGCAACATTAATGAAAGTATCTTTGCTATCATTTTATCTACACGCGTATACAGGAGGTGGATGCCCAATGAAAAAGGCACTGAATCAAATATGTATCCACATATTACAACGGGTGTAGCAGAGTATGCTGTCAGAAGCTGTAGCGAGAACTCCCTTCCACCCCCACCCACAGCAGCAGGAAGATGGTTAAATCAACAGTTAACTTTATCAAAAAAGTATCAAAGAACATAAAACAAAAAGATAAATCATGGTTGAAGGCTGGTTATTTTCAGCAGCAGACAAATGGCAGACAAATATCCGATGTATGGAGCTGGGCGTTTGAATTCTACTATCCAAATAGCTGTGTAGCTGCAACAGGAATCACCTGATCATCAGCTCGATGACTCAGTGTGTGTGCTTTGGACCTAACTTCTGAGCTCCATTTAAGCAGCTTAATTAAACCAGTGGGTACAATAAACCATGGACTTACTTTCTCAACTGCAAAATAAATAATTGCTTTTTCCAACTGCATGTTTATAGCATACATAAGCCTCTAATGATGGTTAAGGGTAATTCAACGAAATGAAAGTAATCTGTCATCACAGCTCTATCAACAAAGTTGGTCAAAATTGTTAATACATACATGCAACATTATCCATGGCAACATACAATGTACAATGACCGTTAGCCCGTGTGTAATCAGCTGGCAGTGTCTCCCACCAGAATCTGTACCGATACTTCGTTTTTTGGGGGGATTACAGCTTTTTCTAAAAACCTTAATTGTAATTATGCCCGAGTGTGACGTAACACAAAGAAACTATGACTTCAGGGAGGAATGACTGAAATCATGTAAAACACAACTAAACCCCTGATGGGCACATCTCTCAGTTATAAACCAAAGTATGAAAAAACACCCCATGCACACAGAGCGGTATTCCACTTTTCATCTGCATCTATGCAACAGGTCATCTACTGCATTTCTCCAAGGACTCATTATTCTTAGCAGACACTTTGGGGGGCGTACTTTCAAAACGTATTTTACTAAGGCTTAATAAGCCTGTCTTTGTTTAATATCTTTCCACTTTCTTACAAAATGTTCTTTTCCAATAGCCTATATCAGTGTGAAGAGAAAACAACTAAATCGGGATCCCATAATGGCAACATGAGCAGGAAATGCTGAGACCCCCGCCAAGGAGACAGTTTGATGTAGAGTGATGGTGAAAATCTGTAATTATAGAAATGTAATTGCACAGTGCAGTCATATAATTCCTGAAATGTCGAATATTCTGGTTTATACAAAGCAGACACACCAAATCGACTAACATACAAGATTCTTTTTTTTTTTGGTGTTTTCTTTCTTACTACATCTGCAGATTGACAAGAAAAGAGAGAAGACACAAAGCAGACCTCGCTCTACAAGGTGAAGTACTCAAGGACACATACACTTTGACCATATGTTTTAATTCAGACTCCCTGTTCGGTCGGTTTTTGTTACTCTCTGCTAATGGGCACATTCAGGTAGCATCGTCGTAAATTAAAAGTATGAAGTAGATAGTAGAAAAAACAGTGACATCCTCAAGCTTTGCTCAGTCATGAGCAGTCTGTTCTTCATGTGCAGTTCTTCATGTGTAGCGATTGAGAGTGTGGTACCCTGTGGGTATTACATCGGACTGGCCTCTCTCTCTCTCTCTGTGTGTGTGTGGTCTGCTGGTTCTCTGAGTGAAGCTTCAGCAGGCTTTAATAATTCACCAGTCTCTTTCAGCTCCCAGACAAACTTCGTTTTCAGCGACAGAGGATTCAGGGAGCAAGCACAGAGGCAGCTTTGATTTAGCTGGAGTCCACACACACACACACACACACAAATGAGGCTTTTGATGCAGTAATCTAATATTGTCCTACACATACTTCCTGTAACAGAAGCCTATCTAACCCCAGTGAAGAAAATGCCAATGTGTGGCAAAGTCAGTATTTCAAGGCCCAATACGTCATAACGGCGGACCAGGGCTGTTCTGGTTCAAAGGTTCCTCTAAACCAGGGGTGTCCAAGCTCAGCAAATTCAAAAAGTATACTGAAATATGGCCCGCACATGAAACTTGTGCTTGTCTTGTACTTCTTAAATATATCTGTAAACATAGTGTTCATGTGCTAATAAGCCCAATGTTTCGAATAAATTCAGTCAATTAAAGTTGAAAACAATTTCTAACAAATCTAAGTTGATAAGAAAAAAAACAATGACTTATTTGTACAGTATAACAATCTTGAAATATACCGTTCCTATTTCCTCTTATTATATATTATATAGGCTTCTGTTTTAAGGAATGAGCTGCCAATACAATAAATGAAACCCTATGGAGAGCTGTGAGCGTAGGCTGTTTGTTTTCTTAAAGCATATTCAAGTATCAAGCATCATTGAGCTACATTTGATTGATTTTGCTAACTTATAACTTAACTTATGAGACAATATACCTCCAGTGAGTGGGCCAGCCCTTTGTATATTTTTCTGAATGTGGCCCCTCGGTGAATAAAGTTTGTACACCCCTGCTCTAAATGCAGACTGTCTTTCTTCACTTGCACATTGCTGCCTGTGCATCCCTCAGGACAGGGCAGAGTGCATGCATGGTTACAAATTACTATATTGCTTTTCTGTATATAGTTCATGGTTTACGTGTTATGTTCGTGTCTGTATTTACATATTTTACTTATTCATGATGCTGGAAAAATGTGCGAGTGTGCTGGAGAGAAAATAAGTGTTGGAGCTAAGGGGCTAATTGGTGAATCAAATTGATTGTCATCCAAATTTAGAGTAAAGTTAATCAAGACTAATTTTGAAGGTGAGTGACATTTCTTTTTAGTTTGTGTTCCGATTGTAATTTAATAATGGAGCTGCAGTTCTGTCACATTTCTTCCAGCAATTACTGTTTCAACCATAATGAAGACTGGAAGAATGGCTCAAACATGCAAATATGCAGCTGCCAGGACACAAGCCCAGATCTAGCAGCAAGGCACTTAGGTGCTACTTAATGTCACTGTACAGTACACATTAATGCCAACTGCCACAGACAGTATAACCGGACACCTCTGACACTTTCTGCAACAGTGGAGAGACAAACAAACCTTAACACATTAAACCAAAATACCGTCCTCCGACAAAAGTCAAATTCAGAATTGCAGCCTGAGTGATACTGTACATCTGCCCAGAAGTATGAGCTTTGAAGAGCTCCGTCAAAATCTCTTTTTTGATGGCTCTCAACTCTTCTATTATACTTAATGCTCTGCTTTTGTTACCATATTCTTTCAATTATACGTTTTAAACTATATATTCTGTAATCTTTCTTATTGTACATTGTGTGGTGTTTTTCATTCAGTCTTATAGCAATGCAGCCTGTAGGCATCTTCAAATAAACATTTAAAAGCACTGCTTCTTCCCCTTCAAATAGACATTACAAAACAGGACATTTTATACAGGTCTGTCTTAAGCAATACATGTTATAGTAAACTGTAACAATCTGGTTTGTAAATGGAAAGCACACCAACAGAAAATAAAAAGGAGGTTGAGAGCAATTCAGTTGGCTAACAGATCCATGTAGCCCTGAGGCGGTCCTGCATGGAGAAGCATTTTGGTTATATGCATGAAGCAAAAACAATCCCCGTCTGGGTCCATAAATATACAGAACATTAAGACGTGCAAACCCTGAAATAAGTGAAAGCATTGAAGCTCACTGTCTGCCCACAAAATAACTTTACAGAAAGGAAGAAGACTACTCTTAACTCTTTAAAACAAAAATACACACACACACACACACACACACACACACACACTAGTATGACAGTGATCAGTATTGAAAAGCATACATTGTAAACCCATGTCTAATTTCACAGATGCTGAACAAATTGTCCTCTAACCTAAAGAAAACGTGTTTGTGCGGGTGGTATCATTTGTGCAGCTGTGTGTGTTTGTGTGTGTGTCTCTTTGAGTGTGTATTCATCTTGGATTCAGACAATGAGAGAAAGTCAGGGAGGCGTGACGAGAGCTCAAGTTGCAGAGGGAATATCTATGCAATTGTGTCTGTTCGTACATCTTGACATTCGGGGGGGTGGGGTGTGTGTGTGTGTGTGTGTGTGTGTGTGTGTGTAAAGGGTGGGGGATGAGATCAAAACAGTGCACGGGTACATCTCTGCAATACGAACCACACACAAACACAAACACACACACACACACACACGCACAAACCTCGTCAACATTCAGAGGCCGTCACGTATCTGCTTGATGCAAGGTGACAGTTTCCCTTCTAAAGCGATTTACATTGAAATAAGAGTCGCACAGCCTCACTCACTGCTGCAGAGCCAATGAATAGCCAAACGACATTTTGTTTCAACTTTAAACATCGACATGCTATACAGTTGAATTCATTTGTAAAGAAGATCAGTATCTCTCTCACATTCTGAAAACCTAGACACATTTATTGCATGTCAATCATTAAAAAGGTATATTTCAAACTTCCAACAGACCAGCATCCAGTTCACTGAATCAAAGAGATTAGCATTTTAGAGATTATGAGAAACCTACAGATCCATCAGGTAACAACAGGGTTCAGGTGTGTGGTTATTGCTTTTGTCAAACTGGGGGGGGGGGTATTTTTATTTACTCGCCAAAAAGTGGAAAATCTATTTAGCCACAATAGCAAAACGACAGCTCAAGAGCTTTCCTGAGTGACCACATCCAGGGCAGAGTTTCACCTTCTTACAAACAACAGCCCCCTGGCTGGATGTAGTGTGTGTGTGTGTGTGTGTGTGTGTGTGTTGTGTTGTGTGTGTGTGTGTGTGTGTGTGTGTGTGTGTGTGTGTGTGTGTGTGTGTGTGTGTGTGTGTGTGTGTGTGTGTGTGTGTGTGTGTGTGTGTGTGTGTGTGTGTGTGTGTGTGTGTGTGTGTGTGTGTGTGGTGTGTGTGTGTGTGTGTGTGTGTGTCTAAAAGTACATCTACACTTCGCACACATCAATCTTCCTCCCCATAAATGGACTGTCAGAAAAAGTTGTTTGTGTTCAAAGAGAGGACCCAAAGGAAGCAGGAAGGAAGTGGATAGAGAGAGAGTGGAGACAGAGCGACAGAGGAGGAGAGATCAAAGGAAAGTTGTGTGTAAAGAGCAGAGGATATATAGTATATATTGAAACCCATCTATTTTTGATGTTTCCCACTTTACATATAAAATGATTTCGACATTGTTTTCTCAAAGCAAAACCGGTTTAATAATTGTATTTGACCATGCAGTGTGTGTTCTGCGATGACACACTTGACTCGATCAAAAGTGTCATCAGATTAAACTAATTTGTTCATGTGTTCAGCTCACTCTTCTTCTCTATATAAGATGACAACACATTGTGACAGGCTGATCTTTCCCAGCCTGTTTCCATCACACCCACACCATCCATCTGTAAAGAGCACAGAGGCAGTCCCTGAACATTACAGTCAGATGACATTTATGGCACGACAGGACACTTCAACACATTCTCCACTGTATGCGTATTTGCCTAATTGTGTGTGTGTGTGTGTGCATGCGTGCGTGCCTGCGTGCGTGCGTGTGTGCGTGCGTGCGTGCGTGTGTGCGTGCGCGTGCGTGTGCGTGTGTGTGGCTCAGGATGTGTCGCTGCCTAGATAAATGTGACATTTCAGTGATTAGGGCTTGTGAGGCCAATGCCTCATTAAAGGTTATCTGTTAATTAGGAGGACAAGTGGAGGTCAATATCGAAGTGACAATGCCCCTTTCTCTTCCTGTTGTCACACACACACACACACACGAACACATGAACACACACACATGTAAGAGTGTTGAGTGTTTGTTTGGCCTGACTGTAAGTAAAGCAACTTAAAGGATCTAAAGTAATCTCCACTGTCCCGTTTATACTCAAATCTGGATATTTTGGAGACACTTCTTGAGAATGTTGACCGAATGTCTCAGAGTAGTAAAATAATTATAGAAATGAAACACAAACTCCAAACTAAGAAGGTCCTTTCTGATATGAAATCGTAATGATCCCTGTGGCTTAAATGGTATTGCATCAGTGATTATTAGGAAACAACAAAGAAACTAATGGGCAAAAATAACAGTAAGCTGCTTGGGGTTTAAACAGTTACAAGATGATCAGATATTAATTAAAAATCACATTTAAGTTAAAAACAGTGACAGACATTGTAGGGCTGCAGTAAGTCTGTCAGTAATATCAGGCATCTGGCGATAGTACATTTGAATGAATTATTTATGAATCCATGTTTGATTGCCTTTTTCTTAGTGTTACAGTTGCACAGTAAACACTTTTTATGAAGTGTGTGTACTTCAGATGTGATAAATATATGCTGAATGGCTCTGCATTAAGAAGCCTGCATCACTGCTTTCCTTTGATGTGTTTTTATAATACTCTGTTAAGTGTCCTTAAGTGTTTTGTATAATATCCACGGAGAGTAGTGTCAATCTGGATCTGTTGCGGCAGTAAGCTTTAGATGGGATTTTTGACAGCCCAAGCATGCACAGAATACAGAGGTTTAAATGCAGTTTGAACTACAACAAAAGGCAATTTAGAAATGCACTGCGTTTGCAAAATGTTGCTTTAATAGACGCTAAATATAACTATCTCTGCACATATAACTTTCGCATAATATTACTCTTAAAAAAAGCAAAAATAGTGATACCTTAACTGCATTTTGACCTTAAGAGCTGAACTGAGAGCATTAACCAACATACAAAACACGGCGCAAAGACCAATTATACGAGTAAGGTCTTGTATAGCTGTTTTTCTTCATTGTTAAATGCAGTGAAGCAGCCATTCAGAGGAAGCCTGTTTGATTTGAGCTCTCTGGATGCAGCTGGCTCCATTCCCCCATGTTAATGTAATCACATTACCACACAGGAAAGCTATTGTCATACGCTTCTGTCAAAAGAGTAATGGGAATGCTAGGAGGCTTTATATAACAGGGCCTTGCACGAGTGTTAGAAGCCCATATGCAGGACCTACATTTCACACAATCAACAAAGCTACTTTGTGTCAAACCTTTGCTCGCTTTTTTTTTTTTTAAATCCTCTTCTAAAAAAGGAGCTGCAGGCCTCCGAATCAAGACTTGGACAAGCCTCACACAAGCTCACTATTTCATTTCACACTGAATGGAATTAGCTTGTGGACCAACCAGGGCCGTATCCAGGATTTCCTAAATACCGAGGTCCAAACATGCTAGGGGGGTTCGGGGGATACCCCCCGAGATTTTTGGGATGTTCATGATCTAGTTAGGTGCTTTTTATGTCCTGTGGGGGGTCACAAATTGGATAATATATTGATTTCAAACCATGTCAGTGGGCTGACAATGTCAGCATCAATTATTTTTAAAGTGTAATACATAATAATCAGTTGATTGTTACTATTAATGATCTGGACATGCAGAAGAGGCTAAAATGATCACAAAACATTGTCAACATTCATTTTCCATGTCTCTCTCCTTTCCATAACCTGCAGCCTCTCTTCCATCTTCTTTAGTCTCTCTGTCTTCTTCCTGTCCTTTACTCTCTCTGTCCTACTCTTTCTCTTTGTTCAATCTCTCCCTCGTTGTTCACTTTTTGCTCCTCCTCACTTGTCTCTCCTGCCAGTGAATTAAAAGCAATTCAGCTATTTAGTTCATTTCACTTGTTTGTTTGCATTCTTTTTTTATTTAAATCTGTTTTGTTTGATTCTCAAAAGAGAACAAAGATGTAAGCAAATTGTGTTTTATACAATTGTATGTTATTATGACATCATAACTGCAATAGATGTATGTTTTAAAATTGTGCCTATTGTAAATGAAGACTATTGTTATAGATACATAGATAGATAAATAGATAGATAAATAGATGGGCTTATTAAGCCTACATTCTTTTGTGTGACTCCAGTTCCTCCCTGACTTCCATCACTTTCTCTCTCTCTTTCTCTCTGCCTGTCCTGTCTCTTCCTTACCAAAGCTGAGCATAGACTGACGTAGTCTTTTCATTATATCTGAGTCAGTGTAAAAAGAAAACAATACAATGTTATATCTTCAATGTTTTACTCAAATTGAAATGAAAGAAAAGCATTACAACGTTTGTTAAAAAGTAATCCTTCTGACATTGGATGAACGAAATTAACTTTAGCTCTCTAGCTAGTTTATTCACGCAATTTAAACCAAAGTATAGCCTATAGCTGCAATATAAGTTAGTGTGCATGTTGTCGGACGTCCACTGACTAACGTACAGCGTTCACACAGGATCTGCTGGTCATATGATGTCCTGATGAGCAGAAACACAAGCAGCCCGCTGGACTCAGATCTCTAGATACTTCATCACTCCTTCGCTGCTACGATACAGGGGCCCCTTCTCATTTCTCGAACTCCCCTCCTCGACTCCCCTCCTCGACTCCTATCCTCGATACTTAGTCCCGCCCACAGGAGATGCGATCGGAGGAGCCGAGGAGGGGAACCGAGGAGAGAGGAGGGGAAGCAGCAGGCGGTTAGAGAAATGAGAACTCCTCTCCTCTGAGCGGTCATTTTAAAGAGACGTCCATTAATGATGACAGGAGACACAGCAGCCTCTGTCTGACGGACAGATGTGTTCATGACGACTTATATATTTACTTTGATTCATTCACAGTGCGGTATAATGAGATAACAGGCTACAGATGCGGACACGCACACACACATATATATGTGTATATATTTATATAAATATATACAATTTCAGAATCAAACAGAGCACTCTCATAACTCGTAACACTATCAGAGACTGGATATATCCCCCCCTCTCTCTGGTCGCTACAATGAGGAAAATAAATTACGGGCCAAAAGTTGTATTTACAAGTATTAAAAGTAAGCATGGGACACCAAACCAACTGAGACCTGTCTGTCCGCTGCATCTACGCACCCACTGTACCACACACTGTACCACACACACACATATACAGCTCCTAAAACAGGCTACAGCCGTGGTGTATTTTATTGTGAAGCACTAAATGGTTTTAGAAAAATATCGACTCTTTGTTTGTAGATATTACTACTAAACTAAAGCAAATACTGTTCTACTGAGTGATATATATTTTACACACTGCTCTGCTTTCTGCACGGGCCTCACAGCTGTTCTCTCTGTAAACATCGCGTCGCGATGAAAGCAGTTTCTAAAATAATATCCAGGGGATGCATGCAGCGCTGTCATTGGCTGAGATAAGTCCGGCCGTGCGTCACGCCTCTTTGAAACATCTCTGTTCCCGGAAATGCATCCACGAAGCAGCCGTGGAGGAGCCATCAGTGTATCCTCGGTTAGAGCTCCTCCAGAGAGCCTCCTCGATGCTCGATGCTCGGTCCTCGACGGGCATTTAGAGAAATGGGATGTCCTTCAACATGGCGCGCTAAAATTCATTTCCGGGTCACTACCGGAGGACAGAGGAGTCGAGGAGTCGAGGAGGGGGATTTGATGAAATGAGAAAGGGCCAGGGCTGCGGAGGTTTGTTGATACATGTCGTCTTCTTCTGTTTGCTTTAGTCGAGGCTACGTAGTTATGCAGCGCCCCCATGGTCAGTAAATGGAAGTACTACAAAGAACCCCGTTTCGTGCAATTCTTTCACAAGTTTTGTTATACACAGCTCGGAAAATATTACCGAGGTCCGGACCTCGGTGACCTCAATGGTAGATACGGCCATGGGACCAACCTTACAAAGTGGCTTTTAAAGGAGGCATGTGGCGCAGTGGGTTGTGCGTATGTGTTCGGATCAGGGGGTCACAGGCAGAGATGGGGTCGTTACTAAAAAAAAGTTATATATTACATATTACTTTAAAAAAAAGTAATATATTACACTACTTGTTACTCTCTACATAAAGTAACTCGTTACTTTACTCGTTACTTTACTCGCAGGGCCGGCCCGCCCCTCCCGGCAGGCAGATCACGCAGACTGCTAAAGTTTCAAATGTTCTCTTTAGTTCAGTTTCCATTGTCGCATAAGACTAATCCAGATCCTGAATGTTTTCCTATCTGACCATGGCTGTCCTCTGTCTCCTGCCATCTGTATATTTTGCGCAGTCTATCTCTGCTCACGCTGTTGCGTCGGCGTGTTCTCCTGCGTGTTGGCCATGTGTTGCACTGGAACCAGACACCGCAAAGACTTCAGCCGAGCACATACGAACTGCGCATGCGTGAGTGGCAATAACTCTCCTTACCAGCAGGCGGCGGTAGTGTGTATTCGTCATTCAAAACAGGCAACAAGCGGGAAAACAGAGAAGAAGAACAGACTACGTGATATAAACAAACAACAAATAGCTGTGCGTTAGCATCACCTTAGCATCACCTTAGCATGTGTTCTTTGCAGGTGTTTGTTGAGGTTTGATTATGACTGATTTTAGTAAGTAACGAAGTAACGCGTGTCGGGGCAATGTTAGTAACTGTAGTGTGATTACTGAATTATAAAAGTAGCGCGTTACACTACTCCGTTACTGACAAAAGTAATATTATTACCCAACTCTGGTCACAGGTTCAAACCCCACTGCAGTCAGCATGTCGTTGTGTCCCTGGGCAAGACACTTCACCCCAAATTGCTCCTGTGGGGATTGCCCACAGTATTGAGTATGTTAGTCGCTTTGGATAAAAGCGTCTAACATGTGAAAGATTTGAGTTCCTCCCGGAAACACTCTGCCTGTTGCTGCTGTGAATATGAGGATGTGTGTGTTGGAGGAAGAAACACACACATCCTATTTCAAAAGAAATAGATTCATGAAAAGGTCAAGACTAAAATGTCCTTTTACTTTAGAAAATTACCCAGTAACACTCCGCGGCAGGACTGGCCTTTAATATCAATATGTCCATTTAATCTGAAGCCAAGCATTTGCTTCTCACCGGAGTGTCTGAACACCAGGGACGAAAAAAACAGGGGGGGCAAGGCAACAGATAACTGCCTTAGCCGTATTTCACTTTTTTTATTCTAGCCAATTGTGTTCAGTAGCTATCCTCTGACCAATGAGCTATCCTCACCCTAAACACTCAAGGTCAATACCCAACCCTAAACTAGCTACAAGGCGGGTTTTGCAAAGAAAGCGGGATTCGTAATTTTACCTGGACTTTTCTCCACGAACGAGGGGAGATAATGCCATCGATCATTTTGTTGTTGCAGCAACAATTTGACACACACACACACACACACACACACAGTTTGTAAAACTGACTATAATTTCCTTCTGTGATTTGTTTGGATATTTACTTTAAGAGGTCTGTAGGTATATATGGACTCTTGAAATGCTTTTAGGTTTGCATGTTTCCATTTTAAATTCTTCATTTATTTTTGATTAACAAACTCTTCTTTATCCGAGTGGATCTATCAGTGGATCTATCTATCTATCTCTCTGTCATCAATCTCTAAATCCATAATTTTTTATAGCAGAGCTGATAGATTAAAAGAGGAGAGAGGAAAGGAGGACAGAGAAGCCCAGAGTCAGAACAACAGAGGGACAAAGACAGAGTTCTGTTTGCTGCTGTGTGGTTCTGGCTGGGGTCCAGCAGGGCCTGAGGATCCAATGTTGCGGCTCTGATGAAGAGAGCTCTGCAGCCAAACTACTCTCTTTCTAACACTCCTCCACTTCCCCAGTCCCTCCCAGCCTCCCCTCTCATTCGCTTTCCCCACGTACCCTCACTCCGTCCCTGCCTGTGCCCTGCCAGTGTGATCCATGTGTTGTGCTCCAGTAGAGACTGCTGAGGCAGCAGAAAGGGGGAATATTTACATATCAGTCAGATGGGGTTTAGTTCTGCTCCTACTGAACACACACACACTTCCTCGTCAATCACTGCTACAAGAGCTGCAACACACAGGCAGAGACACTGCTTCACATATACACACACACTTAAGCCACACTGAATGTAAGGACACTCATACTCATATATCCATAGAGTATACACATAGCTTCAATATACATGTCAACATACAGGTGCAGGTAAAAGTGCAGAACAATCTACTGCAGTCACCCAAATCACGTGCAAAGTATTTAGACTGATATACTACAGGAAAATATTCTTTATCTTTCCTCAGGAACAAACACACTTACAGGTTCACTCAGGGGGCACTGTTCACAGCAGGAATCTAATTTAATGGATATACATTTCCAAAAACTATGCCTGCATGCATGTAACTTGTCAATGTTGCTTTCATCATCTCAGTTCAAAGAAGAAATTGATTGAATCTTCGCACTTTAAAAAGATGCTGGTTCTCCAAGCTTCCTCTAACATCCACTGCAAGCCTACGGCAGAGAGACTAACACCCACTGTGGCTTTTCTCCCCTCTTTCTCCCACTTCCCTCGTTTTCCTGCATCCATTCCTCAACTTTGTAACGAGTGAATTCCAGAGTCCACTGAGAGTTTAACCACAGCTACACACATTACAGAAGCACACTGCAGAGCTGTGAGCACACAGATGATGCTGCCAAAGAGGTGTTGCTCCTGCTAACTCTGTCAGCCCAACAAGGTCAACAACCAAAACACAAGCTGTGCGCGTGTGTGTGCATGAGCAACAGCATGGGAGACCTTGACATCTACTTTAAAAGTTCTCATACCCTGCTGGGGCGGATCTCCTGCACCCTAGTCACCCTGTTGCCGTGCCGACATCCTGCCAACACCCCATCAAATCACACTGACCCTGCCCACCCTCTAGTCTTCACACACAAACACAAAAATAAATCACCTTGTTACCAACCTTCTCCCTCCAACGTACCTCCTTTCCTTACCTGCTGGTAGGGTCATCAGGAGCCATAATGTCAGCAAACTGGCTGGCGTCATGGCAACAGTTTGCCTAGTCAGGTGTCACTTAAGGACAAACATCCACATTGTATCAAAAAAGTCGTCCTGAGATATTCAAAACTTTCTTCTTTAACTCATCAGCTCAAACATATCTAATGTGACGCCCAGAAGTTTTAATGTGACACTTTATTGCCTTGAAATAACATTTGACACAAATTAGAAATGACAAGCTGTTATTTTAATGGTTATCATCCAACCAGTACGTACGAAACACACAGGTCAACCAGTGTAGCCAGTGCCACTATAGGTCATGATCAACTGCAGCCAATAGACACCTTCTGTGGCCCTTTGTATTTCACAACACTTACAGTAACACTTGCACCTGTTGCACAGCTGACTCAACCTGACCTACATCTATTCCTCTTACAGTTTCCATAACAACAAATCAACATATAAAACTAAGGCTGTAATGGTAAAAACATGTTTTTAAAAATTGTTATTTTAAATTACCTTGATATTTAAGGTGTAATAACTGTCCATTTTAATAGTATGCAATGATTCTGGTGCAACCCTAGGTTAGACATTAACCAAAAGGAAATACATAGACAACCTGCGTGCAGACCAATAATAACCCATACCTGTACAAATAGTGACTTGTTGATTCAGAAATACATATTTTAAAACCTTATTTGAACCCGATGTACCCCGAGCATCCGTTCACAACTCCAAAGTGTTGATTTTCAAAAAAGGTCATGAGCTGTGGTTTCTTCAACACCCTTCGAAATGATTTAACACCAACACATCAGTGGATATGCAGTATAACAGACGTCTTGGTAACATGGTGCCTCAAACTACAACGACCTTACTTTTTCTCCATCTTTGAGAGCACACTGTATATCATAGCAATTCTTTTTTAAGAAAACCCATAGAACTTAGAAGCCTGTATATACAACTAGTCATTAAAGGTGATTATAACAGTCGATAACTGAATTTCTGCAGCAGGTTGTGATGAGCACTGAGGTGATGGCAATGGCTAATGGCACAAATCATACCTGTCTATGTTTGGATTGAAAATGCACTGAAGAAGACCTCATGTCATTCTGCCCCCTGCATACTGGGTAATGCTTCCCTCCCTTTCTAGTGGGCTGTTTTTTTCTGTTGTGTGTGTCCTTTTGTCCATCTTCTTCTGTGTTCTCTCACTTGTGTTCAGGAGTAGTGGAGACGATGGTCTGACGTAAAAGTTGAGCCAACTTTGAGCCAGACATTAATAATTGAGGGGGGCAGGAGGGGAGAGAATGGCTCCTGCAATATTCATATGTCATATTGACTTGACTGCCAGCCACTCACCCGTGCAATACTGCGTCCTCCCTAAGCCTCATCCTCCTCTCCCTTTCCTTACCTCAGAACACTTTCCCATCTTTCATCCGCATGCACCTCCTTTTTACACACTCCCTCCATCACACTGCCATGTCTGCTGTCTCTTTCTCCTTTCCTCTGCCATTTCTTTGTATCCCTTTCTCATCTGCTGCCATCTCTCAGAAGAGTATGGCATGCCCATGGGCCAAATACAATTATAGACCAAATTAAAGAGATGCTTTCTAACTCCCTCAACAGACGAAAGGAACACATGCTAGCACCAGACACGACGAGGGGTTACAACCACACACATAGTATTACATGCTCACACAGAGTCAAACTGATTTTCACATGCATCCACTGCAGTGTGCTAGAGAAATCTCCATAAATCATTGATGAGAAAATGGACGAAATGTAATTTGATAGTGTCATGGAGTCTGGCAACATAGTGAAGTGTTACATCCCTGACAGAGATTCCCCTCTGTTGCTCACTGGAAACCTCTCCAGGCCCCAGATGCCGTTTTAATTAGCCCTGGTAAAGGTAACATAGCTGTGAATAAGTAGCCAGCCGCCTGACTGGTCCAAATCTGTGAGGACAAGCTGATGAATGAAACAATAAAGGAGAAAAAAACCATCGTTAGTACCAGCCGTCTGCATTTTAACATCAGCTGTCAAATATCGAATCCTCAGAAAGAGTTGGAATGTTTCTGGGGTCAACCAATTATCGAGCGCTGCAGGCTACACTGGCTGCCTTTCAACGTGATTAGATCTGAACCCACCAGAGGACATATGGTCCACTTGTTCTCTTGTACAGAGAGCTGAGATTAAAAAGCTCAAAATTAAATAAAAAATGGGGTTTTTTTGCTGTGAATTTAACGTCTGCAACTCTAAGCAGGAGAAAAAGAAGAAGAGTTGGACAAAAGGAGAGAGGGATTTGGTGCGCGAAGAGTCCCCTGCATCTTCCAAAATAGCCTCAGGCTGAGAGCTTTAACCAAGAGCGTGGAGATGAAAAATAATACTGCCACTGTTGT
Source organism: Chionodraco myersi (assembly GCA_009756435.1). Classification (NCBI taxonomy): domain Eukaryota; kingdom Metazoa; phylum Chordata; class Actinopteri; order Perciformes; family Channichthyidae; genus Chionodraco; species Chionodraco myersi. The sequence continues at coordinate 50,620 of RQJG01039336.1, forward strand.
TAAAAATAAAGCATCAATTTTGGTGATATGCATGTTTTTACTTGAAGGGCTCTAACAAGCAGAACAATTGTTGTGACCTCTGGGCTAAGAAATCCACTCAAACACCATAATAACATTTGTACAAATTGAAAATGAGACCGAAGCGTAACATTCCTGAAAACCGGGCTTTTTAATAATTCAGGATTTTCTT
>RQJG01039336.1:55809-81487 GCA_009756435.1 Chionodraco myersi
GAAGACGTGGGAGAACAAAAATAAACGCTTTTAAAAACCCTCCCTCTGAAAAGTGTTTCAATAAGATACACACACTCTTGTACTTAATTTCTTGGCAGATCTGTAGGACTTCTTTGAGGCATAATGAGAGGCAGTGCTTTAGTTTAGTAAGGGCTCTGTGGGTTTTCCTTTTAAAATGTACTCAATTTCTTAGCTATCAAGTCAGTCAACATGTACAGCCCACAGACTTCAGCTGGACTCAAACCAAGAGAAAAGCAGGCATTTATTCCCAGTCACTAGGGTTTTGGCACATGGTCTATTCTGTGAACCCTAGCTAACAGCACAGTGGCTGGCATTATGGTTTTCCTCAGATGTTATGCTGGTTTACCATGGCAGTAAAAAATTAAAACAAACGTCACAGAAACAAACGTACAAGAATGAATGTGAAATTATTGTAATTTATTCCAGGCTTAATCCGTCATAATATCCCTAGTAAGTAGCTGTAAGAAGGCAGACACGCATATGCTCTCAATCTGTCTCCCATACACAAACACATAGAGATGCCTAGCATGAACATGAAAACTTTAGACTAAAACATTTCATTAATAAACTATCATTTGTAGCCTATTCAGCATGTTTAAACTCAATAAACCACATCTTGAAGGATATGTTAGCTTCATAAACAACACCATGTAGAAGTAACTTAAACAACTTCTAGCCTTATTTATAGTATCTTGTTCCATGTTTTAGCTAAATAAAATTAACATGATTTAATATAACAGTAGTATATTTTAAGTCTGAAAAAACTATATAGTGAAGCATGTTTGGGCTGAAAAAAAATGTGTAGCATGTTTTAGCAAAATAAACAACCTTCACCATGATTTAACTTTTACCATTTTGAAGTCTGATCAACTATATCTTAAAGCATGTTTAAGCTACATAAACAACATGCAGCATGTTTCAATTGTACACATGTTACCATTTGTGTATCTGATAAACTATTACCTAGCATGTTTTAGCCTGATGATCATTTTGAACTTGTAGCAAATTAGGCTAGGTGAATGCAGTTTGTAGGACCTTAAACAAATACAATTTAACTTCATGGATGTGTTCACGTGTTTAGAGGGCCTTATAATGTGGTGTATGTTCTCACCAAGCATGGTCTTTAAAAGTACTAACCTGTGGCTATCTCTCCAAGTAGGCCTACCATTTTCGACCTTCTCAAATCCGTGGTAGTTGTTGCTCAATTGTGTTTACGAAAACGGTCGTTTGCGTTACTGTTTACTATCATATAGACCGTTTGGCCACACGAGGACGACCGAATACGGCACTAAACGACTGCGGGAACGATAACGGGTCCCAAGGTGGATAGAACGGCATACGCAACGCTCTGGGGGGTCCAACGGCTCCGTGTGATTTTCTGATAATGATGAGGCAATAGCCCCGCCCCTCCGCACCTCTGCTGCTCACCCCCGCGTCAAAGTAAACTGCACACTGAATTCAGATTATTTATCTTTCTCTCGATATGGACATAAACGCGAGTGAAGTCTAATCTGACAAGACAGAGACACCTCTCAAACTACCTAGTTATAAATATGTTTATTTTTACTGTCGGCCGGGTCACTCATTACTGGATCAGCTGCTGCATGAGACAGACACTGACGCTGTCCGAAGAGAGGGAGGAAAAAGAGAAGCTCCGTGTATTTTATTATTATATTATATAGAGTCGTTATTCATTTGTTTTAAAGCTCAATAAATAACAAAGAAGACCTTTGACCGGCACTTTTATAATTGTGTCGAGAAGATTTAAACTTTAATACATTGACTGGCGAAAAACTCTGCCCGCTTCCCTCGGCCCCCACCGCGGAGAATAAACAGAAGGGCAACCATGACAAACATGCTTCTTCGCTGCTTTTGTGGGGGAAGTTACAGCGCCACGTACAGGCTCGGCATATGTACTGCAGCTTCCCCAGCGGTTCGAGCTAAACGGAGCTGTCTCGTGTGGACAGACCCTATCCGGTGAATATTGCGTGTGGACGGAAACTTTTTTGCGTTTGCGTTAATCCTATGCGTTTAGCCGATTTCGTCCTCGTGTGGCCGGGGCATGAAGGGCGCTCAGGGCCCACGGTGGTTAATTGAACCCCCCCCTCCACCAACACACACACACACACCCACACACACAGGCCTTATCTCATTTTCTTCCAAGAGAGGACATTTAAAACACATTCAGAACACTGGCTGGCATTGAAAGTAAATCCTGTGTAGGTACAGTTTGTTTTTTTAGTCTTTTCCAAGTCATTAAATCCTCTTCAAGTACACATGCAAACTGTTTTTCAGATTCAGATTACTTTATCCTCCATTAAATGTACATACAATGTAGTTGTCGGTAGACACAACACGCGCATGTTGATCTCACACAGGTGCATTGATTAGACATCCCCTCGCGACTGTGCGGGTGTACAGACCCTCCCACTTGATTGACACTTCCTTCCCTCCTGTTGCACCTGTTAGCTTGGTACAATGTATGTACCCTTATCCTTATACTTTTCGCATCGAAATTACGCCTGCAAATTATAGATAGCATTTCTTTGAATAGATGTTCATAATATGCATATGATTAACCATGAAAAGACCCCCATCTTCCTTGGGTAATTTATGTTGCCCGGGATAGCTCTGTCTAACACCTGTTTTAAAAGTGCAGGGCTTTTGATAAGCCTGCCTGAACTATGACATTCGGTTTACAGCATCCACAAACACATGTATTTAGTGGCAGTAAACATAAACTAATACTGGTGTATGCTATGAATTCAAACACATTTCATCATTTGCAAGAACCTCTTTTATAGTTTCAAATTTGGTGTTATTATGAGTTGGTATGAGTCTTCAAATCCTAACATGTCAGAATTAGCGGCTCTATTTTTGAGTAAAACAGTAAATAACTGAAGGAAATCAAATGTTGCCTAAGTTCATTAAGAAGTGTGGATAATAACAGTGTTGACAGCTGTTAAAAAAAATGTGATAGCACTTTTGGTCTGAATGTACAACCAGATATGTCACAGTTTGTTGAATTTAGCTGACACTGACGGCGTGTTGGTGTGAATTTGAGAAAAAAATATCATGGTCTGCTGAACTGAGAAAGGTACAAATAAGGCACATATATTGTTTTTTGTATTGTTTACGCCAGTAGAACACACATTTCTCAAGTAATTGAATTTGTGGACAATCAAATGCTCTAAAAAGGTACAAAATCTAGACTTCTGAACCCAACTATCATCAATCTGACATTGCCACTATCCGTCCTCAGGTACTGCAACCGTAATGTTGCATACTGTTCATTTTTTTCATAGGCCCGTAATTCGAACTTGTTCACTATCTCTTGATTTGCTTGCCCTAAATTGTAACTTGATGTATGTGCTCAAACACTGAAAGCTACTGGTGTCAAAGCAGTTGAGGGAGACTGATTCAAACCATTTCATCTCATCTCATTTCCACATCCTCTAGTCCCCTTCTGCTTCGGCAATCTTCCTTCCCTCTTTCCCTTCATTAGATTGCACCATCTACTTGTTGAAAGACGGGGAAGAACGCTGGTTATTCAAATTGAAATCAACACTGACAGAGAAGCAGATGTAAAAAGAGAGAGAGAGGGGCAAAGGGAGTTACAAAGCTTGTACCTGACGTTGTTAGTATTAATGTGATTCCACTGCCAGGGATCGATGCAGTCAGATGAGGGACTGTGTTAACATCCTAATCTCTAATAGCATCAGAGCAGCCAGACTATAAAAACCTCTACCAGTGCAACCATGAACACACACACATACACACAACCTCAGATAGAGAAGATAAGACGGATGGGGAAGACATGAGGAGCCATTAGAGGAGGACCTGTATTGTGTGTTGAAAGAGAATACCCAGATAGCCTCAATGACCTCATGCCAGACAGTTCCTTTACTGCGATAACACAGCAACAAAAAAACACTGACAAAATATTGGTTTCATGGGTGATTTTAACTAGAACGAACTGGAAGTGGAGATCTATTTTCATTTACGTTACCTAATTTCTTTGAGTGAAGGGTGTGTCATTAGCTAGCAAAAGCTTTACTTTATAACCAATGTAAACATTGCTCACACATTAACACATTAGCTTACAAAAAAGCTGCATTAGATTCGATTTTTTTATGGGAAAGAAACACTCAGCTCAGTGTTATCGGCTCAAAGTGTAGACTGCACCAGATAAAAACAACTCTTGCGCACCACCGTTTTGCCCTATTTGCTAAAAATAACATTCTGGTGGCAGCTTTGCTCAGTTAGGGTAAATCTTCTCAGTGCATAACAAGTGAACAATTCAAACTCAATACACAATTGCTCATGTAGAAAGAGATGGACGCAAACAATTAAATGTAGGATGGTTCGTTCTTGCTGCCATTCCCCAGTTGTATAAAATGAAATAGAGTTTACAAATTTACATTTAGACTGATGGTTCTAAATGAGGACACAACAAAATATTATCCTGTAAGATTGAACTGTCGTTAAGGCTACCTCTGCCCGACACTCATGCCACATCAACAAAGATTGTTTCTTCTTAGAACCCTGACCTGTTTGAAAAGCGTTTTGCTAATCAAAGTTAGACAAAGGCATATTTTATTTATCTCTATGGGCCCCATTGCTTCAAAACATTGCAAATCTAATTTGACTCATTAGTAAGGCTCTGGAGTACTTCCGTCTCATACTGCAGACACAGCCTCTGAGACTTGCATGTGTGCATGTGTGAGACAGCATCTTTAATTACCCAGGTAACACAGCCAGATGCTCCATCACTCTGGCAATGGCAGTGATTAAAAGCAGTAAAATATTCATTTCAATCAGACACCCACATGCCACATGTATAATTAATGCACAACGGAAGGACACAGAAACTTTTACCACAACAGCACACTAACACACACACATTTTTCCCATCACCATATTCCTTCTACACTCACGCAGCCAGCTGCTTTGGTGTGTTGTGTGGTGGTTGTGTTGTGCTGGTGTGTGTGTGTGTGTGTGTGTGTGTGTGTTGATGTGTGTGTGTGTGTGTGTGTGTGTTGTGTGTGTGTTGGTGTGTGTGGTGTTGTGTGTTATGTGGGTGTGTGTGTGTGTTGTTGTGTGTGGTGTGTTGTGTGTGTGTGTGTGTGTGTGCGCGTGCGCCGCTGTGTGTGTTGTGTGCCGGGGTGGATCTTAGAAATGGAACCGTGGATGAGCCACTTGGAGCAACACTCCACAGGGAGGTCAGAGGGCAGCCAGACTGCATTGTGGGACATCATTCAGCCACCTACACAGCAGATGTGTTGGGTTGCTCTCTCACAGCCCTGACTCTCTCTGGGAGTGTTTTTGTTTGGAAACAGCATCTTGAGTTTGCCGTCTATCGTGCATTCAGCATTCTCTTTTGTGGGTGTGCTACCTTTTGTACTTCTTCTACTTTTCAATGCTGCTCTGCTTATCAATACCTTGAAATACCTGCAAGCAGTTTGTCAGAGGTCTCAGAAGCAGTATGATGTCTCTAGTGGGCGTAAAAATATACAATCTGAGACTTGAGGTGAATATAGAGACATAAAATAGACCGATGATTTCTCTCTCACTCCGTGGAACAGATCTTATCTGCCTAAGGCTACATGTAGACACAGAGAAATACATATAAGTAGGACTTTCTTATCCAGCATTTGACTTAAAATATGTAAGAAAATCAGCTGCTTAATTTTGATGTAGATAACATAAAATGCTCTTTCACCCACCTGAAATAAATCTTTTATTTTATTTTTTCAATCCCCATGGTTCCACTTTGTCTACTTTCTATTTCAGTCCTTTCAATACCTCTGACTGCTGTGTCTTTGTTTTCCTTGATTAAGCCCTCTGTCGCAGTATTGTTTAGACTCCAGCAGTAGGCTACAATTACTCAGAGCAGTGTGTGTGTGTGTGTGTGTGTGTGTGTGTGTGTGTGTGTGTGTGTGTGTGTGTGTGTGTGTGTGTGTGTGTGTGTGTGTGTGTGTGTGTGTGTGTGTGTGTGTGTGTGTGTGTGTGTGTGTGTGTGTGTGTGTTGTATCACGCTCATTACAATTACCTCTGGGTGTGAATGTGTCATCTGTTGCCTGCTCATGTTCCAATTTCTGTCTGAGTGCTCAGGGGGCTGCATCCAGATGCTTCAGCGTACACACGGCAATGCGACCAGGAAATGGAAAGTCTCCATTAAAATGTATAAAAGCTTTGGATCCAAAAAATCCTTGAAATTAGTGTGAGCAGGAAGCGCAACACAGTAAATCAGGTTCACTTTAGTTAATGCTCATGTTCTAAAGCATGATATCTTTGCTCAGGAGGGAACTTTCGATGTTGCAACGGTCTTTCAAACTGAGATGTCACGGGATTGATCTTGTATTCAAGAAGCAAGAACTTGTAACATTTGGCAGGCATTACAAGAGTACTGCACTGAATCTGACTGAATGAAATGCTCGTGGCTTTGATTTGAAGACGACTGTGTGTAATGTTGTGCGTGAGATTTACAAACTGTATGTTTCTCTGATCAGCTGAGAGAGGCCAGCAAGGACTTTCCCCGGGAGTCTGGCATCAACGAGACACTTCTGCTACAGTTGCTACAACATCATCACAGAATACAAACACTGAAACAATTATAAGGAAACTTTAAACCCTGTTGCACGGTTTTATGCAATGACACAGGCTGATTATTTCCTCTAACTATCCCACATTCAAACATACACAGTACATGTTACATTGTGTTGCCATGATCCTTATTTATTGCTGCTCAAACATTAACATATTGGAGCTTGAGTTTCACAGGATCTTGCAGTGAAAAAACCACCAAAAAGCATTTTTTCAAGTTTTTATTGTTTGTCTGCCACTTGCAAACAGAGCACGTCCCTGTGGAGGTATTGCTATGCATAAACCAATATCCCTGTGGCATTTCATTTCACATTTTTGTGTAAACCCTATCACTGACCACTTATTCTAATATAGACACAGCCTTTATTATCGACCAACCCAGATGCAGTTAGACAAAGCTTCCACAGCACGCAACCGAAGTGCTTCCTTTTGGTTTGTAAGCTGATTCAGACCCTAAACCTTAAATGCATGGCACAACATATCCCATATGAAAACACAGCAGTACTTTTGATTTCACAGTTTAACACAGTGTGCTACTTTGTTCCTGTACAGAGATATGAACCATTACTGTTCTCCCCTCTTCATTGTGCAACTGCTCCCGCAGGCTGTTGTTGTAAATAAGGATGTTTTCTCAGTCAACCTGACTTGTTAAATAGGAATTTACAAAATCCCATGAAAGATTTCACAAAGCTTGACGCTAGATATTGGCATTCCTGTGCAGAAGGCTATGTTTTAAAACCTGCAACCAACACGGCATATATTTACACCATTAAGTCCCTCAGGGTAGAGAATACATAAAGTGCCGCGTGTGTGTGTGGCATGATAATGCAGCAGTCATAATTAGAATGTAGATGTCCTCTGCCTGCCGTGGACGGAGCCTCCGACATGCACACAAAGTGCTTACTCATCTGTTGCCATGTGCCAATGAATAATGCACATATTAATCTGGCAATGTATGGGAGCTTTACTAAGATTCATTCTGCATTGAGAGGTTATCTAATTACTGTGGCCTCTTTGTAGTCACTCGTTATGAATACAATGCTTTAAAGCACAGTCAGCGGGGGGTTGCAATAGAGTTCGGAGGGGGCTTGAATTCTTTTAATATAATGTTTTATATTTTACGAGTTTTTCCACCATTTCTTCTCCAAAGCTACTTCTTCACCCAGATCCAAACCCACATCCAGCCTCCATTGTTCTAGCAAGAGTCTTTAGTGCCGAGAGAAAGACAAACCGTGGGTTCCCCTGATCGAAGGTGGACGCTGTACCCCGGTTAACACTTATGAAAACAAGGTCAATGAAATTGAATAGACCATTATTAAGATGATTATGCTAGCTCACCAACATACAAACAAATCACTCACTCATTCACAAAGTCTTTGACAAGTCCAATTGTGGGACTATTTAACACCCCTGTCAGCTGGTGCTCTGCCCCACAGACTGGGATCCTTCTCCCTCAGAAGGAGCGGGGACAGAGGCTGTTACCGCTGACTCTGATGCTATGAATGAGACTTGGCTTTTCATTTGTCGATCTACATTTGGGGAAGGATAGAGGTCATTTTGGGCAAGTAGAGCAGCAGGCAGTCCAGTGAGGAGTGAGGCTGGGCTGCGGAGCAGGGGGGGCTTGCGTGCCCCTTCTGGCCCTCCTCTCCCCTGGTTCTTAGCGGCCTCCAGTATCACACGGACACTTTTGGTGAAGACGACGCGAGGGTCTGTAGCAGGCAGAGCAGGGCAGACGCAGCTCTCCCTCAGCTCCAGAGCCTGGACAGAGACAGAGGGAAGACAAAGTATTAAACCAGGCTCTGTACTCTGTATGTACTGACTTGTCATAACTTCAGACAAGAAGTTCATTAACAACAAGTACAAAGATGGATATGACTGGTCTATGATTAATGTGTGTGTTTGGGTTGTGTTGAGTCATTTGTTGTTTTTGTTTGAAGTGTAGTAGAACAAGGAATCAGTTCTTTTCCATTTGTGAGATATTTCATCAAAGAGCGGCTGTGAACTGAAATGAAGGAAAGACAAACAAACGCAACAAATAAACCGTTATAACTACAGAAGAATATCCGTGCCACTGTAGCAGCTCCGTGAGGCCGTTATAAAGCACTGCTGTACCCTGGGCTAAATGCTAACACGTCTAGTTTCAATGTTGGCTGGCTATCATTTGCTAGTTTTTCATTAACATAAACTACAGCTAAGGAGGATGGGAAAGCCATTAGTTGTGCAGGTATATTGTCAGATCAATCTATTGGGCAAACTGAACTCTCAAACCTTATGATGGCACTAGAGGAAAATAACTATTCATTTAAATCCCTCCAGTCTGGTCAAAATGGTGAACCAACCGACAGATTGATATTGCTACCCCAAGAGGCAAACGGCTAGCTTCAAACAGGTACAGGTGGGACAAGCAGTGCTGGTAGCAACAAACCTAGCACTTCCCAGCAGTGAGAGACATTCTCTTTGTCCGTCTCACACACACACGAAACTCATTAATCTCTCACTTAAATCCCCTACAAGACTCATATATACGTGCACTTGGCTTCCCACTCAACAGGCTCTCCCTCTCATGCTACCAGGCAACTTAATGCGCTTTGCTCAAGGATGATGAGCGCACTAGTGGAGGCGGAGTGCCCTCAGAGGAGTCGGGCTAAGTAGCTTGATGCTGTCACCTCTCGCAAGGTTGAAAACATCACATTATGCACCACTTTCAGCCGAATGAGCTCCACTGTTAACTGGCTCATGTGTGCTGCCATGCTGGATCCAAATGTTGGGTGTGAGGAGGGTATACACCGGAGAGTTTCCTCACAGAACACACACACACACACACACTGGAGGCCAATGAATCCCCAAACAATAGTCTTCCTCACTTCACTGCCTGTGGCTGCAGAGCAGACTGGCCTCGACACACACACACGACACACACACAAACACACCACACACACACCACCACACACACCACACACAACACACACACACACAGCAACACCACACCACACACACACACACAACAAACACACACACACACCACAACCACACACACACACACACACACACACACACACACACACCACACACCACACACCACACACACACACACACACACACACACACACACACACCACACACACACACACCACACACACACACACAGCACCACACACACACACACACACACACACACCTGATGGACAATTAGTGGTTTACCCATCTGTTCATCTGTCATGCTTGGAGCATTTGACAGTGTACCAACAGTCCTACTCACACTCAAGGTTAAATGTACCTAACCTGTGCCTAATACACTGTTAATCTGTCCTTATCTTTCTCTCTCTCTGCCTCAGACACACACACACTAACTCGGTGAAACGTAATGATTGTGGATGCTGGCGCTCTCCATAGAAGTTGCTGTCTTCACTGCTTGTTGATTTCCTTCTAGCCTTAGGACACCATTGATTGTCTTGCCACAGTGCCTGCACAGTGTGTGAGATCGAGGACGAGCTGCTTCCGAGGGGCTGCTTTCTTTCAGTTCCTGAACTCGAAGCCTCACAGACATTTAACTAATCAGGCATCCCTGCCCCTGTGTGGCAAAATGTGTTTTCCTGTCTTCCTAAAACCTTGCATCTTTTCCTCTCCTCCCTGAGTCCCTTCCTTCTCTCTGCCTGCCCTCCTCGCCACATGTCTGCCGGTGGTTATACATCTCTCCAGACGCTTCATTAGTTCCATTAAGACTCCTTGCAACAGCTCCTAAAGCTGCACCGTTTCTCCTAAACAAAAGACAGGTGTAGGGCTCTGTCCTAAAACACGGATCAAAGAGACTTTTACATTAGACAAACACATGGTTTAGAGCAGCAGGAATGTGTTTACTTATGTAGTTTAGTTTTGAAAGAAACGTCCCATGCTGTTCTTTGAACTGATCCGGGAATCAGTACTGTGTGTGTCTGTACCTGTGGTACGAGGCGGTCCAGCTGAGTGACTCTGTTCCTGTGAGAGGGGTGTGTGGACATCCACTCGGGCACGGTGGTCTCTCCTGTCAGCTGGTCCCTGATTTCCATTTGCTGCCAGAATACGGGTCCTGCTCGCACATCTGCACACGCCTGGGGAGGAGACAGGAAAAACACACACACACACACTGGCATTACTGTGTAGTACTGAGATGAAAACCCTTACCAACCAATCATCTGAGTTTGGTTTAGTTTGACAACATTGCCCCCTAGTGGCCAGTAGACAGATTACAAGGATTGACAGCAACAGCGACTGACAAAAAAGCAGACCAGACTGAAATCAATCTAAAAATATACTTAAAACACAAGAATGTAAACTGTCCCAGAACCAGAGTTAAAATGACTAAAATCAGACTCAAAGGGGCCAAAAAAGAGAGGATTCAGACAGAAAACAGAATGAAACTACACAGAATACATCACACATGCACAGCTTTCTATGGCTGTGGAATACTGTTTATGAACTAAACATGTTGGGCAAAATCTGTGAAGTGTACTTCTATCAGTAACAAATCGTAGATGATTCATACCTTCGCAGCCAACTGTAATCCGACTTGATCGGCCTCAGCCTCCAGTTTCCTACTGTAGGGACGGCTGAACATCAACTGAGGGAGAGACAAATCATGTATGTATGAGGGTGTACCGACTTCTTTTCCTTATCGAAACTTATTTCAGGGCTCTAATGTTCAGGTGAAAGTGTTGCTGTTTTTTTCAACATTATTAATAAAAACGGACGAGGTCTCACCTGAGAGAGCTTCTCCTGTACCCAGTGTCCCAGCACAGCCAGGCTGTCTCGAGGACACACGGCCCAGATGGCTGTCAGCAGTATAAGAGACAGCAGGTCCACGACATGAGACAGACTGGCCTGTTCTGCCTAGGGGAGGGGGGCAGAGGGGAGGGGGGTGACAGGGGGACATGACAGGCATGTAGAAAGTGAGGATTGGGGTAACAAAGAGAAGAGAATAGGACAGGGAGGAAAAACTAAAGGTAAAAGTTGTTGAGAGGTGAACAAGGCAGCTGGAACATATTAATTGTTCCCATCTATTTCACTGGAACTTTTACGTTGTTACAGATTTAGAGGTTTTAACAGCCATCCAATAGAGCACACCTACTGGGTAATACCCAGCCCATCGATGCTCATTCCCTTCATCTAATTAAAATCTCCTTCAAGCATTTCCTCAAAGGACGTTTAAAGTCTTGAAATACCCACAACTTCATTAGACTTTTTTTCAGAACAAGACGAATGGGATCTGGTAGCCAGAGTAAAAAAACAGTAGTCTGTGGAGAATGAATAAAGCCCCACAATGCCCTGGGTCCACAGGACTTTGGTCGTCATGGCGCAGAGAGGATTAGTGAGCATTTGGAGGTGATTGTCGGGGAGTCTTTATCACCGGCTGATGCAACAAAAGGCTTCCAGCTGTAGCATCTACTCTGTTTACAAAGGGCTTTTAAATCACTTGGTGCTTGAACAGTATTTGCACCACGTTTTTTCAATTACTCATTGTTATGCACAGCGAGGTCTGATGCTATCAACTACAGCTCTCAATGTCAGACTACTTCACACTGCAGATATGTTCTTGGACACGGCGCTAAAGGTTTCCATGTTTCTGCATCAATCTCAGTAGTGCTGTGTCTTTGTGTGCCATTTCAATGGTTTGGCTCCCTCATACATCTGCAGCATGCATTGAATGAGTGAAAGATCATAATGAGAACATTCTTTATAGATAAATTAATAAAATATGGTATGATTTCCTGTCTATGGCTGAGTTACTATGAGGGCCTGTTGCTAAGGTGCTGTGAGCATTAGAAACAAAATGCCACCAAGTGGATTATCAATGTGTTTCATCAAGGCAAACTCCTGAAAGGACATTATATAATAAAAGGGATTGACCCCGTAGTATGGTCTATTAGTATTAGAAATTATCTGATGATATACTGTATGGTTATTTTATAATAGGTACTAAGGGTGTACTGGAATAACGAATTTCAAATTCTATGAGTACTTTTTTCGACCAATGGATAAGCAGATTTATTCGACAAATCTGTAGAACTGAGTTTCTCATCAGATAATCACGCAAATGCTGGACTTAAAGACTTGTGTTTACCAGAGACGTGCTCCTTTCTTAACAACATGTTATTCAGCACGAGAAAAAGTGTTTTAAAGAATAATAATACACTTTATTTATATAGCACCTTTCATGCTTGACGCAGCCCAAAGTGCTTTACAGAGTATGACAAGAATGTACTAATCAACTAAATAAATCGAAGTTGACTAAGACCAAAATGACCCGCCCTTAAAAAAATCTATGCCACAATCACATGCAGTCTGGAGAGGGTTGTTTACTTACAGAGTGCCCCAAAACAGCATGAGCCATCTCATGTCCCAGGACAACGGTGAGCTGGTGAACGTCAGCCACAGTCTCCAGCATCCCCGTAAACATGAACACTTTCCCGTCCTTCATAAAGGAAAGAACAATCCAAGTCATTTTGTGATTAAATTCTCTACAGATGTACAAACAAAGAACTTACCAATGACCTTAATGGAGGTTGGTAATGATAATATGACACAAAGACATAGAAATCTGTAATTCCACAGCTGTCTCTCTCTTACTGACCGGGAGGACGAAGGCGTTGACGTTAGGACTCTGCACCACATGGACACTCCAGGAGACGTCAGACACTTCAGGGATGTCCTTGTTTCTTTCTGCCAGATGCTGCACCAGCCGCTCCACCACCTGGTGACGGGGGTCAGTGACAGGAACCAACAGCTCTCCAAACTCCTCCATGTACTAAAGCACGCACGAAAACACACGCAACGCACACACACACACAACACTTTTAGCAAGCGAGCAGAGAAATTGAAACATGTAGCTAAAAGTAACAGCTAGATAGTTGTAATAGCTAAAAGCAATTATTAAAGCTTATAATTACTAAAAGTATGATTAACATATTTGCTAAAATAGTTAAATAGTTGAAACTTCCATGTTTTTAACATTGGAAGCAATTTATTATTTTTAAGATTTTTGGGCAAGTTTAGCCTTTATTGGAGAGTGACCTGACCAGCTCTAACCTGTGCGCTATACAGAGGCCCACAAAGAAAGTATAATTGAATAAAACAGTAATGTATAATGATTAATATGACAGGTGAAGTTGAGCAGTAGAGGTGATGAAGGGGTACTTGAGCTCATTTGAAAGGGCTGTGGGGGTTTGTTTGACAGTAAAGGTTGGGACATAATCACCGTGCTAATCACACATATGTTATCCCCCTCCCTCGTTCTCTCACCGCCTCTGAAGTCAGAGCTGCCAGCTCCATGTATTTCTCTCGGCTGAACACCAGGAGGCGGGTCCGACCCGTCACCGGGGACTCGTCCAGGTGGGTAAGGAGAAGGAGGGCTAAAATCACCATAGCAACGCCTGCTCCAGATATCAGATGCCAGCGGCGATGACGAACCCATTCGCGCATGAGCTGCCGGCGATTTGGTGGTAGAGCCACCCACCACTTCCTGATACTCCTACACAGAGGTGAAAACTGTTTATGTAGCTGACACAGTCTTTAAAATTATATACTCCCCAAAAGTGGTAAACAATTCAACTAAAAGGATCATTTTAGGTCCTGTCATTTCTGAAGAATTTAAATGTTTGGAATTAAGCAGATAAGAAACACTGATATCTCAAAGTAGCTTCAAAACATGCATAATATATGTTGACAACATGAAATGTTGACATCATTTTGTGTGCCTTTCCAGAGGAAGCCGTAAAATATTTAAGTAGACAAGTAGGCCAGAACTTTTTGGACAAGTTACTAAACAAAGCAACTCTCTGTATTGCGGGGAGTTCCATGATGGGGGGCTAAAAATGTGTCCAAATTCAGATCTCTGACCCAAAATAAAACCAAAGAAATGAATGATGCTTTGCTGATAGTGTTTTTTTATGTGTGCCAAATTAAACTATTATAGTCAGGCCACTTCAGTGTTGATTAGAGAAGAAGAAGGCACTCTTTTTTCAGGCAATCTTTCAAAAACCTTCTTTCCATTCCAGACCAAATTCCATAACTGGTCACTGCAATATTTGCTGTTTAGTTGTTACTTGAGGCAGTTACAACATGGACCGTACACAGGCCCGGTTCTACGGGGGTGCATAAGGGTGCATTGCACCCTCAGTTGAGTCGTTATGCACCCTCATTTGAAAAATGAAAAGTTAAAAAAAAAAAGTGAAAAAAATTGCAAGTGAAAAATATTACATTTTGCCTACTATTACTAACAATAGTTTAAAATAAAAAATAAGGAGGAAGAAGAAGAAGACAGAAGAAGAAAGAAAGAAGAAGGAAGCAAAGAAAGAAGAAGAAGAAGAAGAAGAAGAAGAAAGAAGAAGAAGAAGAAGAAGAAGAAGAAGAAGAAGAAGAAGAAGAAGAAGATAGTTGAAATAAAATAAATTGTAATTGTGGTTGAATAGCATTGTCTGCTCTGCTGCATTTATTTGATTAATTTAAACGGTAAGTAACGTTATTATGTCAGGTGCGTGTGACCTGTGCCGCTGCACATTCATCATCTGCAAGGTGCTTACACAGCAGTCAATGATGGATCAGAACATGGTTAAAACAACCAGCCCTTATCGCCAGCATAGCCTGCATCTACTGCAGGTAATAACAGTTCAGATCATGGGGACATTACGTTACTGTCGTGGACACTAACGTCCTCCTGCCCAACTCGCCGGCTTTGCCCGCCTCGCCCACAGAGGCGGAGCAGCCACAGCCGTCTTCGTTACCCCAAACACCGCCACCCCTCGGCGGCCCGCAAGTGCCAGAGGACCTCTGCAAAACAGAGCCTGCCCAGGTATATTTAAAAAAAAAAGTACCCAACTCGCCTGTAGAGTGGGGTAAGGCGCTCATTTTGCAGCTCATGGTTTCAAAACAGAGATTGGCTGGAATATTCATGTAAAAAAGATGCCATCTTCTGCTATGCATGTAGACATTTCGGTTCAAGTAAGTCAGATGCCTTCACCACAACTGGCTACAACAACTGGCGCCATGCTCTTATAGGCTATGTGATAAGGGACTGGGAAGGCATGAATCAAAGCAAAGAGCACCAAGATCCAATAAGATCTCTTAATGTTGCTCTCAAAGTGCACCCCAGGATTGATGCCTTTTAACTTCAATATTTAAAAAAAAATCTTCCCGGGGGAGCATTGCCCCCGGACCCCCCCAAAGGAGGTGAGGCCCCCCATAGAGGTTGTTAGGTACACCCCCCACAAAAATAGCACTTTACCACTGCACCCTCTCTAATCTCAGATGCACCCTTAGTCATTTTGTTCTGGAACCGGGCCTGACCGTACAGATCCTCCCAATCTGCAAGTTGTAGTGCGTTTCTGTGGTCTGCTGAAAACTGTATGTGCTGTCTGCCTATACATGTGCCTTCTATTCCTGCTTCAAAGGCCCCTGACTTATATGTAACCCTTTACATCTTATGGAAGCGACCAAGTGTCCAAAATAATACTGCAAGAAAAAAAGATAGCCAAACAATAATGACATGCCATCGGTAAACATAAATGACTCCAAGTATTATTTTGAAAGCAGTAAAGGTAAAGTAAACAAATTAAAACCAGGGGGGTATAGAAAGTAAAATTGCAAAAGACTAAAAAGTCCCATCATATGCACAACACCTTCTAGAGTAATTGATTTGTTATTTAAATAATCTATTGATACAACTGTTGGTAAAAAAGTTCATTATACATAAACACATTATACATTACATATAATAAAACTAGAGTGTGCCTCAGAACAATGAACACGTCTTAATTTAAATGTATATAACCAGCTCCAGAGTGTCTCCTACCTGCCCAGGATTACAGCTGTGATCTTCTGTAGAGGTTTGAGCAGCAGCCACAGCAGAGGAGCAGGCAGGGCTCTCACAGGGGCAGAGGTGTGGAAGTGGGGTCCTGAGGGCAGGGTTGAGGTGGGGCTGGGAGTAATCTGGAAACACGCTCTCCTCCCATTGCTACAGAGTAAGAGATGCGGTGCTGTCTGAGGAGATCTGAGGTGAACAGAGTTTGTTGTTCTATAACAGCTGATCTGAGAAGAGAAGGGTGCCTTCTTCACATGAAGTCCAGCTTGTTTGTAGTTTCTTGTGAGATGTGCAGACAGAGAACAGAAACGACTGTTCCTTAAGATATTAACATAAAGTAAAACCATCGTACTGGTAAATAAACACTCCACGTATAAGCAAATAGCAGCCAGGTCTTTTTAAACTACGGATGATGCCAACACCTATTGTCCGAGAGCGCTGGACTTCCTCATCTTGATGTAGACATGTCTATCGTAGGACGTTCATGTTACTTTGTTATGTTATTTTACTTAGCTTCTTTAATATCATATCGAACAATTGTTCCAAGCTGTCAATGTCATTGATACCGATGGACGCTACCGACAAGTCACCGTGTACCCGCTAACCGACAGCCTTATGCTTATTTATTTGCATCTATACTAACAGTATGTTTAATTATAAAACTTTTCCACGTCAAGTTTAAATATGTAAGACTCCATGCGACGCGAAAACCTCAGTATACTGGACGTTAACTTTGGTTGTTTTGGCAGTTGACGCTCCTGCTTCCAAAATGATTCCCCCTAGAAACAAGTCCACGAATAAAGGTTCCGGGCGCACAATACACGCCTGTATTATGTGTATGAATTCGTGGTATTTCGTATGTATTTTATTTATTTATTTTCTATTTGTTGATTAGAGAAGAAGAAGGCTCTTCTTCATTTTTCATTGCAATGCGTGCCTCAGATCTACTTCACATAGTAAACAAGCCTCTCCACTCGGGTGTATTTCCACAGGCCCTGAAAACTGCAGTAATTAAACCAGTCTAATATCAAACCTCCAATTTTTATGCAAAATGATTGAAAAAGTTGTTTTTCAACAGCTGAGTCATTTCATGCTTTTAAATAATCAATCAATCCATGTTTATTTATATAGCCCAATATCACAAATGTTACATTTGTCTCAGTGGACTTCACAGTTTGTACAGAATATCAGTATGACAATACGACACCCTCTGTCCTTAGACCCTCACATCGTACAAGGAAAAACTTCCAAAAAAGGAAAAACCCCACAGTTTAAAGGGGAAAATGGGAGAAACCTCAGGGAGAGCAACAGAGGAGGGATCCCTCTCCCAGGACGGACAGACGTGCAACAGATGCCGTGTAAATCGAAAAGAGAATACATTTACAACATAGGTAGACCAAATGTTTGGAAATGCATGTGTCTATAATAATAAGATGAATCCACGAGGATGTCAACAATCCTGTGGGAGCAGGATCAGGGAAGTAGTATGATGAAAGTCAGGCAGGACCACAGTGACAGGTTCAGCCACGACTCGAAATCCAGGACTCAGATCAGGACTCAGGACTCAGAAATAACGGTTCTGATGTGTTCCAGTCAGGCTTTCCTCCACACCACAGCACTTGTTAAAGTCTTCAATGACATCCACCTAAACAGAGACAGTGGCTGAATCTCAGTGTTAGTATTATTAGATTTCAGTGCTGCATTTTATACTGTTGACCACAACATATTGCTAGACCGACTAGAAAACTGGGTGGGACTTTCGGCAACAGTTCTAAGTTTGAATCCTACTTAAAGGACAGAAAAAACGTTGTCTCTAGCAACTACACATCAGCGCGTTGACAAATATGACATGCGGGGTTCCTCAAGGCTCCATTTTAGGACCTCTGCTTTTTAATATCTATATCCTACCACTGGCTCAAATAATGAAAAACAACGACCCAAGTTATCCTAGCTATGCAGATGACACCCAAATGTATATAACAATTTCACCAGGAGACTATTCTCTAATTACAACACTGAGTATACTGTGCATTGAGCACATCAATGACTGGATGAGTAGGAACTTTCTCCAATTTAACAAAAAGAAAACTGAGATTATTGTTTTTGGAGCAAAGGAGGAACTAATAAAAAGTCATCGCAAAGCTTCAGTCGGCAAACTTCAAAACAACAAATAAAGCAAGAAATCTAGGTGTAGTGATGGACTCCGACCTGAATTTTAACAGTCACATTACAACGGTTATTAGGTCTGCATACTATCACCTGAAGAACATATCTAGGATTAAAAGACTAATGTCACAGCAGGATTTGGAAAAGCTTGTCCATGCTTTTATCTTCAGTAGACTCGACTACTCTAATGGTGTCTTTACAGGTCTCACTAAAAAATCTATTAGAAATCTGCAGCTGATTCAGAATGCTGCTGCTCGAGTCCGCACTGACAAAGAAAGTGGATCACATCAGTCCAATTCTGAAGTCTTTGCACTGGCTTCCAGTCTGTCAAATAATTGATTTTAAAGTACTGCTGCTGGTTTTTAAAGCACTGAATGGTTTAGGACCAAATTATATTAACGATTTCCTGCAAAACTATGAACCATCCAGGAGTCTCAGGTCCTCTGGGACGGGTCTGCTTTCTGTTCCAAGAGTAAGAACTAAACATGGAGAAGCAGCGTTTAGCTATTATGCCACGACTATCTGGAACAACCTCCCTGAATCCTGCAGGTCCGCTGCAACTCTTAATACTTTTAAATCCAGACTTAAAACCTATCTTTTTGCCCCTGTATTTGAGTGAGCTGTTTATATTCACACTGCAGTATGGCTTTTATTCATCTATTCTATACCTGTTGTGTTTATTTTATTATCTTTGCTTTGTAATGCCTGTTTTTAAATGCCATTGTATAATGTGTTTCTGCTGTATTTATTCTTAAATGTCTTTTATTTTAATTTCTAAAGCACTTTGAATTGCCGTGTGCTGAAAGGTGCTATAAACTTGCCTTGCCTATATTCAGCCCACCCATTTCTTTTAAAAATATTTCCTTTCGGCTGGTGTTGTAATGTTTTCTACAAACTGTAAAAGTAGTCTACTGTAAGAGAAACATTTATACGTTCCCGCTTTTAAGACTATATAATAGTTTTTGTTTTGCAGATAATACAGGAACAAGTGACAAGACAACTAAATGTGAAAATAGATTTTATTTTCCAGTTTAAAAAGGAACCTGCAGAACTGAGAATGTGAAATGATTTTCATTCAATAACCCAATCTCCTCTCTTTCTACTTCACTCTCTATTTAGTTTTGACTAAATTACTTCACTAAAAACATAAAATAGTTAGAAAACTAAATGATAAAACTGATACAAAACCTTATCATATTTACATACATGTTTATACTTTGTTTAATACTGTATTACATACAAGTACAGTCAGATTATGATATGTTGTCCTTCACAGTAAATAGTCATGTTCAGATGACAGCACAGAGCCCAGATGTAACACTGTGCTGCTATTCATCTCTGAGGATGTGTCTGTGGTCTGAACACTGCTGCCTGAAGCTCTGCCAGACTCTGGATCAGAGCCTCTTCCTCCCTCAGGAGGTCTATCCTCACTGATCAGCTGATCAAAAGCAAAGTCATCCGAGTCCACTGGTCTGGATGAGATATTTAAAGATTCCCCCTCTTCCTGGTCAGGCGGTTGCTGCTTGGAAATAAAGTCAGACTGGAAGAGGGCCTGTATCCGGGTGAGGAAGGGGTCTCCCTCCTCATCTGGCAGGGGCTCCAGGTACCTGGCCAGAGACGACAGCATCTGAGGGGAGGTGATGGATGGAAGAGGTCAAGTAAAATGACATAAGCTACAATCAGAGAATACAGCCATTAGCCACTAAGATGTGAGAAAAGCAGGTAGCCTGGACAAACCTTCTCCAGAAAGGTGAGAGTGGAGTCTTTCCGGAAACATCTGTCCATCTTCACACTCCTACCCAGAGTGGAAAAAAACAGTTTATTTATTCCACTATTAAGCT
Source organism: Chionodraco myersi (assembly GCA_009756435.1). Taxonomy (NCBI): domain Eukaryota; kingdom Metazoa; phylum Chordata; class Actinopteri; order Perciformes; family Channichthyidae; genus Chionodraco; species Chionodraco myersi. Next base: position 76,276 of record RQJG01039336.1, read on the forward strand.
TTAAGAAGTTTTGAAGTGTGTTCTAAATCACACAAACACAGGATCAGCATTACACAAACACGTGTCAGGATAAACACAACTGTTTTGTTTCTCACTCACCATGGTGTTTGACTGTATTTATGGATGATCCACTGAGCTCTCCTCCATGTTTGTTCCCAGTCTGGAATGTCTTGTGATGACAGGAAGTCGAATCTGTAGGGCAGCTCTGGGGAGGAACAGAGAGATATACTCAGCCAGAGGATAAACTGCGCCACTGTGTGCTGAAAATACTGACCTACATTGTCAGCTTGATTTCAAAGCCTCTTGATCTTAACTGTTTTGAAGTTCTGAATCATGTCTTCTTGTGTGTATGTGTGTATGTGTGTGTGTGTGTGTGTCGTTGTGTCATCACTGTTGTGTGTGTGTGTTTTGTGTGTGTGGGTGTTGGTGGTGTGTGTGTGTTGAACATACTCTGTGGGCCTGAAGGCTCCTGGCTCTCTTTCACCAACAAGCATGTCGTTTGGGAGTGGGGGGAGGGGTTGGCTGGGTCATATGGACTCACGATCATCCCGATGAAGGGGGCACCGCCACGCGAGAAATAACTCTGTAACAATCAGGACAAGGGGAATCAGATCACATGTTCATATGGGACCCGTTAACACCTGGCAATAACATGCCTCCTGGGTGATTTGATCACATGTAGTCAGTTCATTCCTGGTATAGAACGCATCTTGAGTGACCACTTCTGATTGGATCTCACTTAACAGCTCAAAATGCAAAAAGACATGTGTTTCATTTATTTTGGCTAAGACCAATTGCAGTTTATTTTATTCAGGGAAAGGCACATCCAAACAAAACAAAAGAATACAGACACTCTTTAATCCTTTGTGTATTCCTAAACGTCTCTATGTGCTTTTTGAAATCTTTTGATAATTTAGATAGTGGATAATCCCAGCTTTGAGAACCAAACAGAACTTAGACTGAGATACATTCATGTTGTGATGCACCGGTCCGAGTGATCACAATATGTCTATGTAGTAGCTTACACATATATTTATCGCTCTCCACTTGTGATCCCATCATCATAGAAGTGTAATCAGGGTCGAACTCCATATTCTCTCATCCATTCTTTTTACCTGGAACTGGTCCTGTGTGGTGATGTCCCGTACTGAAGGGTTGGGGTGGAAGGTGGGATGTGAGTGGTACCAGCCCCCCACACTGAAGCCCAGGTTGGACAGCACGTCACAGGCCTGAGTCTGAGACACCGGGTCCATCTCACACTGCAAACCTGTACTCACACTGTTGCATGGCTCCGCTGCACAGATCTGCAAAGACACAGAATCCTCTATTACTAAAAACACATTTCCAAATACTGAATAGTAATTTAAGATCTCACTTCTCATTGTTTTGCACTTTTATCACATTTTCCTACCTTTAATACTCTGTCTTCCTCATTGAAAAGTCCACCTAGCAGGCCAATGACTTCCCCTCGAGACACGTGGGCATGCTGACAATCATGACACATTGGATTTTTGAAACATTAGAATACAATACAGTATAATAAATAAAATACAGAATAACCAATAGAGTTGTTTCAGAATGTTAAATAACAAAACAATAAAGATTGTATAGGGCTACGTTCTTAAACAGTTAACAGTTCATGTTGCACACTGAAGAAACGTCAAGCTAAATAACATGTAATTGTGATATCCAACGGAAAATACATTCAGCATGTGTGGTTGTTTGTATAGCATACCATGTCCATTATGAGAAGGGTTTCGGCACACACAATAACCTGGAATGGTTCCTGGGGGAACGGCAAAGAAGGGCTTTAAATAATTACAAATCTATAGAGCATACACGTCACATAACAGATAAATGCTGGCCACTTACCTGTACATCCTCTCCAAAGTACCTGCAGGGAATCAACTGGAAGGGATCAAAAGACCTAGAGAAAGGAGGGAAACCAATTATAGTGACAGAAATATAAATATATAATTACAAGCCTTTCGAACAGTCAGCTCATCGACTCATCGAAGCTCACCCTTTGAATCTGGGGATCTTGCAGGGTTTGGGGTGCTTCTTCATCTCTTCTCTCCGCAGAGCGAGCTCCCCGGCACTGAGATGCTGTTAAAAAAGCCACCAACACAGTTACAATGAAATGTGTGTCTGTGTGTGTGTGTGTCTGTGTGTGTGTGTGTGTGTGTGTCCAAACCTCATACGTCTGCCCCTCCAAATCCTTAGAGTCACACCAGTTTCCTAATACGTCCCGCACACGGCGCTTCCTGGTCCGCTAAAACGTGAAGCCCCCCAGCAATTAGCACAAAGTCCAACAAACTCATATTTTAGGTGCTTGATGTTGGGTGCATTATGGGAAAATATGGGTACCTACCATGCTCTGCAGCCTCTGGGCAATCTGGTAGGCCTCCAGCACATCTTTGCCCTCCTTATGCTTGGAGCGGTCCAACACCCTCGGGCGATTATACACCGCTTGCTCTGTGAGAGAAGAGGCACAGCTCCAAATGAAACAGAAGCAAGATTTGTTTTTGAATAAGAGAAGGATGGCGTCTCGGTGAGGTTACCGCAGTTGAAGTTGATAGCTCCGATGAGCTCCAGGTAGGTGTGTATTCTCCCGATGCAGTTTACATCTCCGCAGTTCTTCAGTCCAGGGCGGACCGACGTCTTGTTCAGGTACTTGGGCCTGATCTTTAACCTGGTGAACAAAACAATTATTAACATCTTATTCTCTACAGTTGGGAACAAAGTCCCACATTTCTATGCAGTTGTACCATTGATCCAGGATGTAGTTTCGAATCTTAAGATATCTTTCGGGGGTCTTGGATGCTCTTCCCTCAAAGAACTCTGGGATAGCTTGTTTCTCATCCTCGGTAATGGTGTCCAGCTCCAACTCTACTTCCTGCTCAGGCACCTTAAGCTCTTCCTCTTCCTCTTCTTCGTACTCGTCCCCCTCCTGATCTTCATCGGTTGGACTCTGCTCGGTCTTATCAGCAGAATCTGGGAGGATAAACGAACACAGTGTTACTTCACAAGCAGAGAACTTGGTGATATCATGATGTGGTAGATCTACATAAGAACAGCAGGTTTTAATCGTACCTGTTCCATCACCACAGGCCTCTTCCAGTTGATCCCACTTTGCCGAGTTTTTAGACTGGGAGCTCTGGCCCTTGATTTCATCAGTCATTTGCTCCAAGTCTGTCTGAGCTGCTGCCTGGACGTTTTCTGGCTGGAGATATTCTCTTTCATTGTCTTTCTCATCTATCCCAGTAACACTAGTCTTCTCTGAGGAAGAGGGGGAGAGTTGAGGGCTTTGTGGAGACAGTGAGCGGGGGCTGGGCTGGTCCCTTGTCTCAGTCAGATGATTCTGCTCCTCTGAATCTTTCTGGATCTCAGAGCTCTGAGGCTGCTCTGGCTCACAGATCTCAGTTTTGATCACAACCTGCAGCTTAGCATCTCCGTCCTCACTCAGGTCATCAGTGATGTCCACCTCCTCATCCTCTTCATCAGAAAGCCTCTCTATGCGGACAGTGTTTGTAAGCATGGATGCATGACTGGAGGTGGGCTGAGGTGGTTGTAGAGGCGCTGAGGGACCAGCAGAGGGAGCTGCAGCTCTGGGTTCTGATTTAACCTGAAAAGAAATGCAGATGATGTTTATTCCTCATTCTTATTTACCAAGCCTTCCTGAGGAATGTGTTCTGCTTGTGAAATAATGAGGAAAACAAAGTTATTATAAGTAGCATAAACCTACGAGTATTAACTAACTGAAATGTGTGAGTGTGCCGAGTGTTGCGGAGGTAGCAGACAAAAAAAGGTAGAAAGCGAAATCTCACCTTGTGTTTGAAATACTGTCTGGCATAACTCTTGACCTGAAGAATGGAACGACTTCCAACCAACTTGGAAATCTTAGTCCACCTCCTACCAAACTGAGTCTGCAGAAAATCAGAATCAGAATACCTTTATTAGTCCCACAGAGGGGACATTTGCATCGTTACAGCAGGAAAGAGCCACACACAGCTTAATGTTACATTTCTATGTAAAAAAGTACTAAGTTATGATATAATAAAAAATATAATAAAAAAATAAAAGTAAAAAAAAAATACTTTTCAAAATACAAATCCTGTAACAGTTCTTAGGATTTAGCAGCCAGGTATAAATTACACAGTTATTAACGGCATATATATATTGCACATACTTGATTGGTATTTGGTGAAAAACACACCTTAGCGACCTAGTATCTTTAAAAATACACTAAAAAGTAATACGTTACATGCCTATTAATTAACCTTTACAACAATTTATTAACAGGTAAGCTTACCAGTCCTTCCTCAAACAGGTCTTTCTCCTCTTTGGACCAACGAGAAGAGGAGCCTGAGGCCGAGGACGAGGTCTTAGCTGGAGACCTGAACATTAGACAGGAGAAAGTGTGATTTAATCCACGAGGTGCAATCTGCTCATGTGAATGCTGGAGAAAGAGTTTACTTACTTCTTCACTTCAGCGTTGTGGTTAACATCACCTTCCCAAATCTGGTTAGGAGTCCCCTCACCTGTCTGGTAGTATCTAAATGTTTGGTTCAGGACCAATATATTCTAAATGTATTATACAAACAGTACAGGTGACAACGACGGGGAACAGAAAAACACATTAATGTCACCCAATGTATCAATTAAAAAAAACTTTACTAAGAAATTGTTTAATAAATGTACTTCTTTAAAACGCTCTAAAAATGATGTTATAAAGGGGGAGTCTGTGATTGTGGAAAAACATGATTGATATTTGAATTTAGTAACTCAGTAATACCCCCATCCTGCTTGTGACCACTGCCTTTCTTTTTGAAAATACATGGCCTGTCCTTTGCACTAGCATGAACCCCTACCATTGCTGATTGGCAACTCTCAGATCTGCAGTATAGCCACTTAAGACTGTTCATTATGCAGCCAGTATGACAACATCCCTCCCAGTGTTATGAGATGCATTCGAGGCCAGTGAAAGGATACTGTTCCTCCAGCAGCATCCTCTCTATCACCTCCCTGTTCTCTGCGCTGATGGAGTTGTCCAGCTCCCATGGCTGCACAACACAGAGACAGAGACACACACACAGTCAACACAACAAGCATCACACAAGAGCTGAAGGACTAGCTGTTAGCTCCGCGAACTCATACCAGTATCCCTGCGCTGCTCTTCCACGCAGACTGTATGAACTTCTCCTGGACTAAA
>RQJG01039352.1:0-10519 GCA_009756435.1 Chionodraco myersi
TGTGTGTGTGTGTGTGTGTGTGTGTGTGTGTGTGTGTGTGTGTGTGTGTGTGTGTGTGTTCTACAAAAACACTTCAGACACTAGAAGAAGACGCCCTTTAAAGGATGAACTTTAAACAATGCTGAAGCGATCGTCAAAAAACCAGGTTTCATGGTCCATAAGCGCAGTGCTGCTCTTTGACTGTGTAAAATACCTTAGTCAACTTGTAAATTAAAAGGTGGAAGGGGAAGAAAATATGTCAAACTAATCATCAGACTGTATGAAGCCTAAACTTGCATCCTAGCAGCTCTCTGAGGCAGTGTTTTAAGCTAAATGCTAATGCTAACATCGAGTAATTAGCTCAAAAATAACAGCAAGAATGATAGGAATGACATTTGTCCTGCAGGTAGTTTGTCATTTCCTTAATTACTGGACCTGCTAATGCTGCTAGTTGGAAAATCAGAGTGTCACTAAAGGGATTACAATCCATCCTGAGAGGAATATTATTACATTACATGTAATTTGTTAGATGCTTTTATCCAAAGCGACTTACATACTCTATACTGTGGGCAATCCCCACAGGAGCAATTTGGGGTGAAGTGTCTGAGGGACTCAACGACATGCTGACTGCAGTGGGGTTTGAACCTGTGACCAGGGGCGTCGCCAGGGATTCTGGGCCCCATGAAAAGATATCAAATTGGTTACTTAAACATTTTGTTCTTAATGTTCTAAAATAGTTTGGGCCCCTGTCAGTCACGGGCCCTTAGAATCGTCCTAACTTTTCACCCCCTTACGGCGCCCCTGCCTGTGGCCCCCTGATCCGAACACCAACGCACATCCCACTGCACCACACGCCTCCGAATATGAATGTCTGCATTAAATTACATGGCAATCTATTCAGTGGTTGTCTCAAGGTGGAGAGGTAAAGTCAGTGGATCCAAAAAAGTCATATCGTCAAAATGTAATGGCAGCATCCAATAGATGTTGTTTATTTCATTAAATTATTCAAATGTCTGTCCTGTTGTGACACTAGTGGAAAAGTCAGAGGTCAGAGGATCCCAAAATCATTAGGATGTGTCATCTGGGGACCATGAGTCTTAATTGACTATGCATAAAAAAATACATTGATGTCGAAAGGGGAAAATATGATCTACACCAGATTTTATATCCCGGGCAGGTACACACATAACAAACAAAGACTTAAACCTTGGAAGCAGGTCAAAGAACAGGTGTATACTATATTACAATTCATTTAAATTAAAAACTCAAACTACAGTCGAACCAATGTTGGCAAGACTGATTGCTCAATATCAATATTTGTGCAAAAAAAGAGTTCAAGTCTGTGTACGCTTTCAGCTCAGATCGAAGCATATTCCAGTGCTTGATGGCCGTAAAAGAAAAGCAGATTTTGCCTCAGTGGGATGTTTAGGCGCTGTCATGGATCCGACACACTCAAGACATAACCAAATATATAACAAAATAGAAACACAGATAAGCTTTTGCTTGAAGGAACTATTATATATGGGAGGTTGTGTGGCGCAGATGTGGGTTGTGCGTTGATGCTCGGATCAGGGTCACAGGTTCAAACCCCACTGCAGTCAGCATGTCGTTGTGTCACTTCACCCCAAATTGCTCCTGTGGGGATTGCCCACAGTATTGAGTATGTAAGTCGCTTTGGATAAAAGCGTCTAACAAGTAACATGTAATGTATTATATTGTTGTACAACAGTATAAGAGCCAGAATACTTGCATCAAGTCCGCCAAGATTACATGTGTCTGTGTCAAGAATAACAGAATCTCACAGGTTTTAAACACTTCCTTTTAGTTTACACAGCACTATACCTTTGGACCTTTTACAATCACACGTTACAAGATCCTATGCTCAATAACACGCTGCAGACAGACATGTGCACATTCATTGTACAAAGGTGTGTTTAGATCAGTGTTTCTCAAACTTTTTCATACCAAGGACCACTTAACCAATAAAAAAACACCTAACTCCACAAATATCCAAAAACACATCGTTTTTTACAAATCGCCTGAAAATGGTACCAACAAGTGGCCACATGTGTGATGAAGGTGTTTATCTGGGCTATATCATGCAATCGAAAGTGAAACTTAAGCTTGCTCCATTGCAGAGATATTCCCGCGAGAGTGCGGAAAACCTAAATTAATTAATTAATTTCAAATGTGAAATGTTACCAATATACTAACGGACCACTAGGGGGCGCTCACGGACCACCAGTGGCCACACTTTGAGAAGCACTGGTTCAGATCAATTAAAGGATGAAACTCACAAGCATGGCTTACAACACATGATCATATAATATATCTCTTATTATACACACATGCATTTCCAAGCATTTGGTCTACCTATGTTGTAAATGTAGTATCTTTTCAATTCACACACGGCATCTATTGCACGTCTGTCCGTCCTGGGAGAGGGATCCCTCCTCTGTTGCTCTCCCTGAGGTTTCTCCCATGTTCCCTTTAAACTGGGTTTTCTTCGGAAGTTTTTCCTTGTACGATGTGAGGGTCTAAGGACAGAGGGTCTAAGGACAGAGGGTCTAAGGACAGAGGGTCTAAGGACAGAGGGTCATACTGATATTCTGTTGTAACATGTAACGTTTGTGATATTGGGCTATATAAATTAACATTAATTGATTGATTGATTGATTGATTGATTGATTGATTGAGATTATTTCAACAGCGCCACACCAAACCACTAGCAAATCCTTTGTCTGAGCAGTTGTCTTTCTTCCTTCTTTCCTCAGATCGTGACAGACTACGTGTTCCTGTGTCCCTCGAGGCGTTCAGCTCGATCCGGCACGGCGTCGGGAAGCAACGTCTGGATGTACGTTTTCGACCACGTTTCTTCGGATCATCGCGTGTGGTCGGGTTTAACTTTCTGCTACGATCACGCCTGTCACGGAGCAGAACTTCCTTTCCTCTTCGACTCTGCCTCGGTAGCCAACTTCACTCTTTCCATACCGGAGAAGCTGCTGTCCAATCGGATGCTGTGCTATTGGGGGGCTTTCGCTCACGTTGGAGACCCTTCCTCTCGCGCCCATCAGACGACTTTCTGCCGGGAGCAACGTCTGCCCGTTTGGCCGAGATATTCTGACACCAGCAGCTGGTTGGTGATGAACCTGACGGTGCGTTCACATGCTCAAGTGGGAACCAGGAACCATATCTGTGATTTCTGGGACCATCTGGGCATCTATTAGCGAGGGGGTGGGATGTCGGGTTGCTTTGCATTGAAGTAGCATCAATACATGCTGTTCTGTGTGAGCTTGGAAAATCATCAAGACATCTGTGTCTGTGATTTCTGGGACCATCTTTTTATTTTTTATTATTTTACTCCTATTGTGTTATTTTACATTGTATTTGTTCCCTGTACAGCACTTTGGTACACTGAGGTTGTTTTAAATGTGCTCTATAAATAAATAAAGATTGAGATTGATGTAAATTCATCAAGAAATCTGTATAAAATAATCAGTATATAATTTTTTCCCAAAAACTTGAATAAACAGCATTTTGTCCTCAAGTATTGCTCACCAGAAGGAACACATTTCTCACCAAATGTTAACCACTTTCTATTTAAAGGTCACCTATCATGCTACTTGTAGGCAACAGCACAGGTCTCAGATATATAACAATTAGGGCTGTCAAACGATTAAAATTTTTAATCAGATTAATCACAGCTTAAAAATTAATTAATCATGATTAATCACCATTCGAACTATTTCCAAAATATGCCATTTATTTATGTATATTGTTGGGAATGGAAAGATAAATGAAAGCAGGCGGATATATCCATTTAACACAGTATGTGTGTTTATTATAACATTTTTCTGCATGTCAAAATGAAAGACAACCCACACACCTATCAATCATCAAACCGTGGGGTCTTAATTCATTACGTGTTGATTTCTATCAACGGGGGAGTACTTCAGGAAAGTCGACAGAGGGGGGGGGCTAGTGGAGTACTTCGTGACCACAGAGTGTGAATGTTGTGATCAGCTGTTTTAGCGCAGTTCTCCAGTGTAGGGGGGGAGTCTCCCTCCGCAGCCGGTTGGCGTAGTTTTGGCACAGTTCCGTTGTACAGACCGACGTTAACAGCAGCCTGTCTGTGCACACGGAGACCGACTCTGTCGTCCGGTGATCTAACCGCCTTCTGGAAAAGCTTCACAAGTACGTCGGTACGCAAATATGCTTTGTGACACAAGTGACGGTACGCATTTCAGATTACGCACATAACCTGCGTACCAGTTATGTGCACCCCTGTACCAGAGCCATATTATTACTATTATATGGCTCTGCCCTGAACTACAGCAAAAGTATTCTCCGTCGGGACTTCCTGCAACAACACCACGCCGTTATCAAAGATGTTCTATTGAGAAGACGATCACTACGTGACAAAAGTTTTCAAAGCCGTGGCTACTGAAATCAGTCTTACTAACTGCTGTCTGTGCAATTTACTCCGCGCGAGTTGGCAGACTTTATTTTGCTTACTTTAACATCATTTTTCATGGTGGGGCTAAGCCATTTCTTGGTATGGCTGTAGCCTACCCCAGCCATACCCTGGCGCTGCCACTGGTGGCACGTATGGAGCGGGCCATTCTGCACATGCGTTAAATGCGTTAAATATTTTAACGCAATTAATTAAAAAAATTAATTACCGCCGTTAACGCGATAATTTTGACAGCACTAATAACAATATATTAAAAACATGTCTATGAAGTGTTTTGCTCAAAAATCCAAACAGATCATTCTAGCCATGCCTCGTATCCCTCTACTTCACTTCCTGTTTCTAAAGTGCTGATTTGGGGATAAAGCTTTAAAGAGGAGGGTCTGAGCTCATGCGGGACCCGGCAGCTACCGTCTAAACTAAATGCTGCCGTGATGAAACGACATATCATGGATTATCAAGGCTCTGAAACAGTCTGGAGCTCAAAGGCTTTCTCTCTTGCCGGTTACACCACAAGGTGAGTTCCTTTCTACTTCCTGCTTCTTCACACACATGCTCTCCAGCGCAGGTTAGCTCTGAGTGTTAGCCATGCTAATGTAAACACCGATCATATTACATCCAAAACAGTCGGGCATTGTTTCTGATAGCAGCGTTTCTGATTGGGCCGTGGGTCCACATTTCAGATATGACATCATAACGGACTCAAATCTGGATCAGCTCCGTTGTTCCCCGTTTTTAGAGATTTGGGTACGGAGGAAAAGAGAGAGGGTTTTATTTCCTGACGCTGCATGAGTTCCCCGACTCACCGGGGACACATGGTGATGTATACAAGACATCAACAAGTGCATTTTGCATGATAGGTGCCCTTTAACATGAGATAGGATACAACACAACATGTGCTCTAATTGGGGGTAAATTAGGGTAAAGATAAGTTTGAAGGGTGTAAATGTTTATTTATACTTATAATGTATTGCTTTTCCTGAAGCTTAGGGGGAGGACAGAGGGCAGCTTCAGTTTTGAGCGCAATATCCACTTTTAGTGCTTCTGTCAGTGCGACATTTTGTAGAAAATACTAATTTTCTTGAGTGGAACCTCCCACAAATCCTCCTCAGATTCAATTTACTAGAAATAAATCAAAAGGTCAATGCTCCACAAAAAGAGGCAACCTAAAGGATGGTTTTAGTTCAGCCTTCTCGTAGCATGAGTAATACAAAAGACTTAACCAGAGGTAAGCGCATGTGAAAACCTTATTTTGTATTCCTGTGAATGATTCTGTTTCCGCTGCACGAGTTAAATCACAGTTTGCTGTGTGAAGTAAATCTAATGTATGCTTTGTTTAGGCTTTAATTGTGTCAGTCTTCCATAAGTCTGTTAAAAACAAAAGGCTTCAATAGATATAATAATAATAATAATGCTCTCTCATTTGTGTTCATGCCCAGTTCTCAACGATAAGGCTGTCTGTTAGTCACATTGTGTTCCTCAAATAAAAGACCTGAAGCTACAGCGTGAATGCTTTGTGTTAACGTTGGAAAAAGCTAAGATTGGTGGGGACACATTAATGTCTGAGGATCAAACACTTCATTTCTTGCAATCTTTCTGCATCAATTTAGTCGGAAATCTCTTTAATTATGTGAAGGAAACACCCTTTTAACGCCCGTAGACTTTAATGTTAATTGGGCTTTAATTTTGGGAATGAGTCCTTACCCCAAGTGAAGGAGTTCAAGTATCTCGGGGTCTTGTTCTCGAGTGAGGGAACAATGGAGCGTGAGATGGGCCGGAGAACCGGAGCAGCGGGAGCGGTACTGCAGTCGCTTTACCGCACCGTGTGACGGAAAGGGAGCTGAGCCAGAAGGCAAAGCTCTCTGTCTACCGGGCCGTGTTCGTTCCTACCCTCACCTATGGTCATGAAGGATGGGTCGTGACCGAAAGAACCAGATCGCGGATACAAGTGGTCGAGATGGGTTTTCTCCGCAGGGTGGCTGGCGTCTCCCTTAGGGATAAGGTGAGAAGTTCGGTCATCCGGGAGGGACTCGTAGTTGAGCCGCTCCTCCTTCGCGTCGAAAGGAGCCAGTTGAGGTGGTTCGGGGACCTAGTTAGGATGCCACCTGGGCGCCTCCCTAGGGAGGTGTTCCAGGCACGTCCAGCTGGGAGGAGACCAAGGGGTAGACCTAGGACCAGGTGGAGGGATTATATCTCTTCGCTGGCCTGGGAGCGCCTTGGGACCCCCCAGTCAGAGCTGGTTGATGAGGGGAAAGGAAGTTTGGGGCTCTGCTGGAACTGCTACCCCCGAGACCCGACCCCGGATAAGCGGGAGAAGATGGATGGCCTTTCATTTCCTTTCAGAATTGACGTTAACAATCCAGTTTTGTAGTCGATTTATTCGGCCGTGGGCCTACTTTGTCTCATTGTTAAAGCACAAAGTAGATAACGGTGAAATCTTTTGGCTGCACTTCAAACCTATTGGAAATTCGTCCAAAAATGATATTTTTGCTTGATTTTCAGCAAAGCCTTGTTATTGGCCTTCGAGTTAGAACCATGATTTGCAGCTAGAGTGAAATTAGACTTTGCAATCATATTAATTACGTCGAATAATAGTAACACGTGGATTCTGCTTCTATCCACAGTTTACCCATAACTCTCCTTCCCCTCTTAGCCCCTCTATTCACATCCATTTGAACTCATGCTCCTCCATGGTGTAAAGTAAAGCGACACATGCACAGTAGTTCATTCGGGCTCATTCGAGTGTTAATTAAAAGCCCTAAAAATGCACTTAATCAGCTTTTTTATTACTCTATGATTCAGAAAACCAGTGTGCATATATATTGCTGCTTTCAGAAGATCTATGTTTCTGCTGACTCAGTCTCGTTCCCTAGAGATTAACCAAGGAGCTAACAGCGTGAATTCAGACGGAAAACTAAAACCTGAATACCTCGTAAATCACAGAAATTGCAGTAATTCAAACCCAGGTGTATGTAGGGTGTGTGTGTAGGGTGTGTGTGTGTGTGTGTGTGTGTGTGTGTGTGTGTGTGTGTGTGTGTGTGTGTGTGTGTGTGGTGTGTGTGGTGTGTGTGGTGTGTGTGTGTGTGTGTGTGTGTGTGTGTGTGTGTGTGTGTGTGTGGATACTGCAACAATAACACTTGATTGTGCTGAGCCAAACACCCACAGCATCAACAAAGCACCGATGATAGCACAGGAGATTTCCCCGGTGTAATACAGCCTTAAATCAGTCCTGTGTACTGACAGAGGCGGTTTAAAAAAAATAGGTTGAAAGACGTTAAAAATAAAGATAAAAATAATAATAATATTTTAGTTATTCCCCAGGACGATTTGAGAGTCAAACACTTAATTTTCTGCTTTTTTTAAGAGTTTAATATTGTTATTTCTGGTTGCTATTTCACTAACAAAGACTGTAACAACACTATGAAATCTATCTGCTTCACAATTTAATAATGGTGCCACTTATTTTCTATACCTTGCATCTGTTGCATCTGTTGTACTCGAATGTAGGCTTCACCCTTACTGGTTTCCCACCAGTATAATGGCTCAGCTGTGTGTGTGTGTGTGTGTGTGTGTGTGTGTGTTGTGTGTTGTGTGTGTGTGTGTGTGCTGTGTGTGTGTGTGATGTTAACTGTGTGTGTGCTGTGTGTGGTGTGTGTGTGGTGGGTCGTTGTGTGTGTGTGTGTGTGTGTGTGTGTGTGTGTGTTTGAAGAGATGGCTTGATGGTTAAGGTCATTTAACATCCTATTTCCTATCATTTCACAAAATGGCCTTCAGCTCTTTGGATGCGAATAGGAGAGCACAAACACTGGCTGTAACTATTTCTAAACCCCACTCTACCCTGATGTTTATAGATCTCATGGAGTTGTGGTTTCACCGTGCAGCACATCATGCACTTTTATTCTGGGAAAGGAAGTCAGTTTCTATTCTTTAAAATGTCTCATATGCTCGTTTTTACCTTATATGTTAGTTTGTATCGTTTCGTAATACTTAGGTGTGGAAAACACAAAGATAATAATCTCATTGTACAGTGCTAGGGTTGCAAAGGGGCGGAACGTTTCCGGTACATTTCCGGAAAGTTTCCATGGGAAGTTAAGCCGGGGAATTTTGGAAATATTCGATACAAAATTAAACAAAAAAACATGAAATTTCAACAGATTTATTAAAAAAAAAAAAAAAAAAATTAAAGTTTTATTATTTTATTGAACAATTATTTGTTTAATTGAAGAATGAAAACAGGAATGTTGAGTTAAATGTTACTCATCCACCTAAACCCCAAAATGAACAAATGCCCCCCATCCAAAGATCACCACAAAGTCCAATTCAAAATGTTAAATGAAAAGAGCCCTTCTCCCTCCAAGAAGTCCCATTAAACATCTTCCATCAAGCAATCCTCTGCTTTTTGGCTAAACCCTTTCAGTCAACGGGCTCATCAACATCCAACTCTTCCTCTTCCTCTTCAGTGTCACTGTCCAGCCTTGTTGAGGATGGCTCTGTGTCCGGCTCAGAGAGCCTTACGGTACGTCCACACAGCAGCTTTTCAAAAATCTTGAACATCTTGGAGCTGGGCGTGTCTGACAGCTTGGGGATTTTTTGCGAGCAACGCGACCAACAACCAATCACATGAATCTCCCGCCCCCGACATACAAAGCACAAAACCCCGGAGATTTTATGCGAGCAATATATATATAAACTCCCCAAACAGGTGAAACCCTACCAGTTTCCCCCACTGTCTCTGCCACCTCCCTCCATGTCTGGTTCCTCCGGTTTGGATCCCGCTAATAGTTCTGGTCGTAAAGAACCGGGTGATTTGCTCCCGTGACTTCTCGTTTGGAATATGAGGAAATGAACTGCGGTCTGGTTCTCCCTGCTTACACGCGGTTTGATTGGCTAGCGCTTCTACTGTCAGATTTGCATAAACGTGTTTGATTGGCTGGCGCTTCCAGCTCAGCTTCAAAAGTTGAACAATGCTCAACTTTTGAATCCTGGAAATCCTGGACATCCTGGAAATCTTCGCTTCGCTCCCCCACAATGCAGTTCGGCGAAAAGCGAGGCAAAGTGACGTCATCCCCATTCAAAGTCAACGGGCAGAGAAGCGTTGGAAGCGGTGGAAGATTCGTCTAAAGCTGCTGTGTGGACGTACCGTTAGGTTTGCCCGAATGCCAACCAGTTGTTCCACTCTCTCATGTGTGAGCCTGTTGCGAACCTTTGTGTGGTCTCAACAGCCATGCAGTAAGCCGTGTGCTATGGCATGGATATTCATGTGTACTTGAATGGCATCTGTTTGTTTTAGTTAAGATGATGCTAAAATATACTTTCCCCAACTATGTGTAAGTTCCCTACGAAGAGCCAACCTTCAATTTGGAAAATTCCCGTTAATTCCTGTGGAAAGTTTCCATCTTTGAAAATTCCCGGAATTTTGCAACCCTAAGTGCAACTGCCTCTTGAACTGTATGACATTAATATATCTTGAATCTTGAAGAAGTAGCGAGACGGCTGCTGTCGCTAAGAAATTATTTAGATTTACAGACGTGAAAGTGACTTGTTGGAAAAGAGTGAATCCGTGTGTCGGTGTTCATTCATTCGTGTGAGCAAAGAAAGGGGCTGAGTTACAGTAATGCACGCTTTCTGAAGAGCTTTAAATGAAGAGGCGATCAGGTGGCAGGGATGTTGGAGAAGGGAAGAAGTGCAGCTGTCAGCCTTCAGTTTCCCTCGGGGACACGGAGAAAGGAGAGACTCTTGTTGAGATGAAAGGAGGAAACGTTATACTATCTGCTGCGGCGGCGGTTTCACCTTTATTGAACTGGAGGCTCTTTTACAGCAACGCCCTGTTAATGCTCGCACTGCTCTCTATTGCTGCTGCTGTTTGAACCTGTGCGCACAGTCCGACTGCATGGTCAGAAGACAGCAGTGGCTGCAAGACTTCACAGTTCACGACACACTCAAACATTCTCGAGCACACCGACGCATCTCACAGTTAAGATTTTTAAGGCTTTATCATTTACTGTGTGAACTTTGAAATTAGTAAAAGCAGTACAAGCAAAGCAGACCGTGTGTGTGTGTGTGTGTGTG